>PVKN010007692.1:0-26223 GCA_004027915.1 Capromys pilorides | reverse complement strand
CCAGAGTGCATCCCCCAGCCCTAAGTGGCCACCCGCGGGAAGTGCCAGGCAGAGGGCCAGCACCGCCTAGGGACAGCCCAGGGACTCCCCTCTCTCCTTCCTCCCCCCACAGGCCTGCTGGGTCCTCACTGGTAGAACCTGCCCCTCTCCAGGGAGCTCCCAAGCCTCAAGCCTGCCAAGGGGACTCCCTGCACATGAAGAAGGCCTTCTGCTTCCCAGAGACCAACAACTGGGAGAACAGGTCAATCCAGCGTGGCTGATCTGAGCTCTGGAAGCTGGCCAAGCACCTCAGGAAACCAAATCACCACCCACGCCCTAAAACCTTGGGAGGAAGAGGAGGTGAGAGAAGGCGAGTCCACCTGTCTCTGCCTAGGCTGGGTGCATAGGCGTTCCCACCCTTTGCGGGGACCAAAACAAAGCAGTAGATGACACTGTCAAGAGTCCTGAGAGTAACTCCGCCACCTCCATCTTGCATAGCACCTAGGGGACCAGGATGAGGTGCTGGCAGTAGGGAGGACTCAGCCCCAAGTTGGGACTCAGGCTGAGCAGCTGCCGGGGACAACAGGGCCACGATGGCAGGACGACCGTGAGAGGATGACCTCCTGGCTCTGATGTCAGAGCTGGGCGCTGCTCCATTAGCTCATTTAAGGCTCAGTCCACATGGCACAGAGCCTGTTCAGGGACTCAGCCAGGGTCCCAGGGCTGGCAGTGGCAGGCAGGGTGTGAAGCCACTGGGCCTGGCCCATGGACATCCACTGTGAACTGGTCTCGCTATGAACAGTGCTGGCAGTGGAACCTCGTAAGGGAGGAGGGAGGGTGTACTGAGCCTGGATGCCCGGGAGGAGCAGGAAGGGCGCTCAGAGAAGCAGGAGCCCAGCGACACGGGGGCACCAGGGGGGGGGGGGGGGATGGGGAGCACTCACAGCAAAGGCATGGCGCAAAAATAGCCTTCAGGGGCAGATGCAGCTCTGTCCAGAGTGGCCAGGTGCCTGCAGAGCGGCTCCCCACACCTGTTCCCCTGGCTCCCTCCTCCTGGGACAGCTTCATGGTAGGCACCCCTGAAACTCTGGAAGCCCAGGGCTGCCTTGACTTGGACCTCAGGTGTCGAGCCTGGAATGTTCTTTCTGGAGTTGGGGACCTAACCCGAGGCCTTGTGCACACCGGGCACATGCTGAATCCCTGAGCTGCACCCTGGCCCTCAGAAGTTCTTACTGGAAATGTTATCACTGGGGTACCAAGAACCAGACAGGTCGTCCGCCTCCACCTTCCGTCACCTGCGGACCCTCGGGCGAGGCCTCGCCCTCCTCTGAGACTGCAGCTCGGGCCTTCGGCACCCACTGAGGGGAAAGCGCACAGCGACATCCCTGGAAGGACCGGGGGCCAAGCCTGGGCGCACCAGATCCCAACAACCGACCGGCCAACAGGGCTGCTCACCTCGTAGATGTTGAACTGGCTCTGCCCGCGTGCCAGCTCGCGGTAGCTGGTGGTGAACTCCCCGATGAAGTCGTGGCTGCAAGGGAAGCGGGCTCTGGAGGGATCCACCGGGTCCCAGCCTCTTTGGTGCCCCTCCCGGGACCCAGAGCCACCCAAGGCAATAGTGAAATAAGGTCCCCAAAAGAGAGCCCAGGGTCACCTGCTGGGACCGAGCTGGGGCCGCTTCCACTTGGACTCTTGTCTGCATAAAAAGCACTTGGGGCAGGACTCTGGGAAATCTGCATATGAAACAAATCTCAGGTGGCATTTAAGAATTATTGTTCAGCGTGTTGGAGGTGGCGGTGGCATTTGTAGCTATGTGGGAAAATAACCATTTCTCAGACATTCCATTCCCAGTGAAATATTTCAAGGTAAAAAAACACCACGATGTCATTTACTTTAACCTATTCAAGCAAAACACAGATTAAAGCAAATACAGCGATATTGAAGTATTGTAAAATTTAAGCAATGGGCTTAAAGCAGTTCATTAAATTCTTCTCTCTACTCTTCTGTGTGTTTGACATTCCTGCAATAACATTCTTCAAGGGTTCTTTTTTTTTTTTTTAATTTTTTTCAGAGATGGGATCTTGCTGTGCTGCCCAGGCTGGCCCTAAGTGACCCTCCTGCCTCAGCCTTGGCAGAAGCTGGGACTGCAGGAGTCCACACTTGGGCTGAGCTTTTATTTCTCAGGGGGCTGGAAGCTGAACCCAGGGCTTCCAACAGGCCAGGCAAGTGGTTGACCAACTGATTCAACAGTTTTTTAAACAGGGCTGGCCAGATAGCCGAGCGACTAAAGCGCCTCCTTAGGCAGAGCACAGCGGCCAGGGTTCTATCCCTGGAGTGCCGTGCCAACCCCACCTTCCAGGAAACAATGAGACGGCAACTGAGACTGGGCATGATGGTGCGCACCCGTAATCCCAGCACTTGGGAGGCTGAAAACAGGAGGACCACTGCGATTCCTGTCTACATAGAAAGACCCTATAAACCCTGTACCAAATACGTAAAAAGATAAGAAAGAAAAAACTCCACAGCCGGAGCTGTATCAGCCAGGCAGGAAGGTGTTTCACAAGGGCTCATGCCCGCTGGTCCCACGCTCAGCTCATCTACTGCCCTACCCTGTCACTTGGGTGGCCAGGGACATCTAGCTGTGTGATACCCAGGAGGTATCCCAGGGCCCTGACAGGACCAAACAGCACCAGTTGGCTGTCCTCAGCTGCTACGAAAGCGACAGTCCAGATAAAGCAGAAGCATGAGGAATGCCAGGGTAGAACGGGGCAACCCGTGGTGGTCACCAGTGCTAAGTGGTCTGGCTGTGAGGCCAGACAAGAGGTTAAACACGTGAGACCGGCTATGGTGGTATAATCCCAGCACCCCTGAGGCTGAGGCAGGAGGACTGCCTCAACATCGAGGCACACAACAAGCTCAAGACCGGCCTGGACTACAGTGTAAGACCCTGTCTCAAAAATCAAACAAGCAATAAACGAATAAATAACTAAATGGAGAGAGCTCACGAAAATAACATGGGTGCCAAAGTTTGCTTTTTCGTTTGACTTTTTAAGATGGGGTTCCACTGTGCAGTTAGAACTGGCCTTGAGCTTACTGTGTAACCCAGGCTGGCCTCGAACTCCGAACAATCCTCCTGCCTCAGGCTCCAGAGTGCTGGGGTTACAGGTGTCCACCACCATGCCTGGCCAAGTGCCAGAGTTTCTTACAGGGAAGGTGTGGGCCTCACTCAAAGCTCCACGTAAGTAGTGCATACCTGAGCTGACGAGGCAGCACCCCACTTCACTGCAGCACCCCTGGGCAGGCCACACCCCCAAGGGAGGTGGGCGGGGTCTGGATGACAGATGTGCCCTGGGCCTCTGAGGCCGGCTCTTCTCCCAGTGTGAGTCCCAGCACGCTTGCCCTGGGGCCCTGGCATCGCAAGTGGCACCTTCCCTCTGCCAGGCACTGCCTCAGGCTCCAGAGGCTCCAGAGTCCACGCAGCGGCACCTGCCTAGCTGCCTCTATCCAGCCCTCAGGACACATCTCCTCCTACGAGCTGGGGGGCTGTGCGCGGGCCATCGAGCCCACGACCCGAGTGTGGGGTCACCTCTTCAACCTTGGCCACCCTAAAGCCTAGCCAGGGCCTCCAGCACCCACCAAGGCAGGCTTTCCAGCAGCACGCATCGGGGTGCAGCTCCCTACGTGGACGGGCCCCCCTGCGCTCCTTCCCCGCTCACCTGCCATCACGATCCCAGTCGTAGACCTCCACTTTGATGGTCCTGAAAGACAAACCGTGCTCAGTGGGAGTGGGACGGGCCGAACCCGTGGCCTGGATCACGGCAGGCCCAAGCTCAGGGCCTGGGGCAGCGTGGGGCCCCAGCGCAGCAAACCCTGAGACAGAGGAACCACTAGGGGACCTTCTGCACAGATCTCAGGGACTAGAACCACTGCCTGAAACCGTCCAGGAGCCCTGGCCTCGTTTACCCCACTTTCTCCTAGCCACCCCAGAAAGCTCCTCAGCCTGTCATACCCATTTTCCAGAGCCAGGAGCCTCAGGGAAAGGGCCTGGGGACAGAGAATGAGATTTCTTGGCTTGGCCCTGAGCCCCAGGGGTTTGAGGGTGAGGACGTAGGTGGGGGCTGAGCCCAGGGCCCCCACTTTGGCTTTCATCCATCCCCAAGACTGGCTCCTGAGGGAGGGCGTAATTATCTTCACATTTTAGCCTGGCTGCTTTAATTAGTTTGTTTTGATTCCTATGCAAGGGGCTGGGCTTCCAGAGCCCGGTTTATTTTTAGCCTTGTTTCCATGGCAACAAGCTAGCCGACCAGAGGCGGGAGAGGTGGAGGGTTGCAGGTTAACCCTTGGTGTCCGCTGTTCTGTTCTAGGGATGCCCAGGTCCGGGGGGAGCTGACCGGGACAGACAGGAGCAGCCCAGGGGTTGGGGGCCCCAGGCTTTGGCCCCGAAGGAGGCGCACAAGGAATTTGCATTTACCTTTTACAATAATCCACTCCCCCGCGGCTAGGAGTCAGCCTTGAGGTTCTGTGGCCCCCGGTAGGAGGCGCTGTGTTCCCGCATTTGAGCCTCCCTGGGATTGGGGCGCTGTGGGGCACAAACTGTTGCAGGGTGGAGGGGGACGCCCAAAGGTGATGCAGACTGAATTCTGACAGCCAGGACTTACGTCAGCGGTGCCGACGTCGACGCTCGCTGCTTAAAGAAGCCCTTTCATACTTGCCAGAAACAACAAAAATCGTCTCTCCGCGGCAAGTTATTTAGGAAAGGCAAAAAAAAAAAAAATAAACTACGCTCCTGAAGGCGGGCTGGGAGGCTGGGAAGAGCGGGGCGCCGGAGGCTCACCTGCTAGAGCCCTAGCTGCGGGCCTTGGTGGTGCCGCTCAACCTCCCGGAGCCACAAAACCTTTTTGTTTTATTTTTTGTAGCAATGGGGATGTGACCCAGGGCCGTCACACTGAGCTACAATCACTGTCCTTTTAAAATTTTGAAAATCAAGGTTTTAAAGGAGTCCCTGGTGCAGGAGCTGGCATGGCTTGACGCAATGGCCTTTGCTGACGGAGAAAGCAGCCCTAAGGGCCCCAGAGTATGAGCTGCCAGCCAGTCCCTGCCTCCCTCCCTCCCTGCAGCCACTCCCCAAGGCTGGGCTGGGCCCCTGCTCCTATGTCTGCCTCCAAGCAGTCCCTGGACCTCCCGCACCACTGCAGGGAACCCCAGAAGCCCAAGCAAGGGCCCCCTCCTCTTACAGCCCTGCAGGCAATGAGATGGGTGACAATGCATGGACCCAGAAATGGTGACAGCCCTGAAAAGCTACACATCACCAGGGAGACGGCTTTGAAACCCTGTGGCCTGAGGGCCTGACTTAATTGGGCTGCCCAGGACTGAGGCGGAGTCCCTGTGAGTCCCGGAACGGCATGAGGATCCGGCCTCCTCTAGACTCCTCCAGACCAGAGCACAGACGTCCACACTTGGCCGTGCTCTGGGTCCCCTGGGGAGCTCTAGAAATACACAAGGTGAGGCTGTTGCTTCACCCCAGAGATTCAGAATTAAACTGGTCCCCTAGTGACTGTTAAAAGTTCCCCACAGAGGATGAGGCAGGAGCAGTCTCAGTTTGGGTCTAGTGGGGGCAATTTGTTAAGAGTAAGTTTCCCACACAATCCCTGAGGGTTAGATGTGTTCAGGGGCTGAGACTGTGACCTCGGAGGAGACTGGGAAGGAGCCCAACACTGCCCTATACACATGTGTCCCAGCACTGGGGCTGCTACCCTGGGCCACTGCAGATGCCACTTGGCCCAGGCTCCTGCTTCCACGGGCACAAAACCAACATCGCATTTGGCATCACAAGGCTGGTGGCGAAGGCAGTTTCTGTAACGCAGTGGTTACCACGTTGCCCTCACAAACCTCATGGGGGGCAGTGAGATGGGTGGAAAGAGTCAAGGAGCCGCCGGGCATGGTGGCGCACGCCTATAAACCCAGCACTTGGGAGGCTGAGACAGGAGGATCAGTGCGAGTTCGAGACCAGCCTGGGCACAAAAGTGAGCTCAAGGCCAGCCTGAACTGCATAACGAGACCCTGTCTCAAGAAGACCAAAAAAAAAAAAAAAAAAGCCAAGGAGCCAGGCATGGGCTTGACTTGCAGAGACTCAGTTTACCCATTTGTACCAGGGAGGCCCCCTCCCAGGGACACAGTGCACAGGGATGCCCAGGAAAAAGGCCTCCGTCACCCACGGACTAGGGGGACTGCAATGCATTACAGTCCCAAGCTCCTGGTGGCACCGTCCCCTTGCTGCCCCCCTCCCCAAAAATCTGCTACCAGCATTGGGATGTGAGGCCCAGAGGCCCAGCTCGGAGGGCCAGGCTCAGTGAGGGCAGATCCCCAAGTCACAGGATGCTCCAGGGAGGGGACAGAGAAGTCCACCCCTGCTGGAAGTCCTCGACAGCTCTAGGCCATGTTCTCCTCCCCACAAACTGGGGCAGAACCCAGGGCCCCCACAGTGAGCTACACCCCCAGCCCTTTCTAGTCTTTATTCTAGACAAAGTCCTGCCACACTGCTACATTGCCCAGGCTGGGCTCAAATTTTGATCCTCCTGCAAACCAGGGGGTGACAACGTGGGTCCCCTTCATGGGCTTGGATGATACGGTGGCAGGGCTGCATACTGTTCAGCTGGGAGGAGGGGGCAGTGGCCTCGCTGACCTGCACCCCCTGCAGGCCCTGGAGGCTGGTGTGAAGCACCTCCAGAGTAGCCCTGGATTAGCGGCGCTGTCAGCCACAGGACCACCAATGGAAGCTCGACCTAGGGGCTCCGCCCAGGACACATCCTACGAAAACCCCAGGACCCAGCCTGGGCTGTGTACACCTGCGACAGCTTGTTTTCCTTTTCCAGGAAAAGGATGGGCTTGAACTAGAAATTCTCCTGCTTCAGCCTCCCAGAATGCTGGGACTACAAGCAGGCCCCCCCACAAGCTGCTGGAATGCCTGTTTTCACCCCCGCTGTCACTCTGCATGGTTACTGAGCTCTGTAAAATACACACGCACATATCCCATGCTCCCTGGAGTCAGAAGCACCGTCGCTGCTGGCTCTGGGATGCCACATGGCACAGTACTGGGCACATGGTAGGGACATGATCACTTCCTGGGGAACAGACTGGCTTTTCTCTTAGCCGAGCAGCAGGGAAGGAGCCACCTTGTGTCACACACCCAGCCTCGGGGTGGAGGATGTTATCTGAGCACCCATTTCCCCTGGTGACCAGGGTTCCAGTGCCTCTGTGGGAGTGGGCACAGGGCATCAACTTCCCAAGGCTACTGAGGACCCTGCCCACTCGCCCACCCGACCATGCCATCACTTGGAACCCAGTGGCTCTAGTGACAGTACCGACCGGCGTGATCTCATGCGATCGTGAGGTGCCTGCCTGCCGCGGCCCCTGGCCTCCTGGCACTTGCTACGTGGGTAATGATATGTTTCTCTGTGTGATTATCGGATTAATGTCGCCTCCCCTAGCTGTGACGCCCGCAAGACTGCAGAGGATGACAACAGTGTGTGCCTTCCCCGCTGATTCCCGGCACCCTGTGCGGTACCTGGCATGTGGTAGGCGGGGGCTCAGGGTATGGGTGGACATGGTGCTGGCCTTGGTACCCCACACCCCAGGGCCCCCTTGTACGGGGAGCCGTGGGAGCATCAAACCAACCCCATGAAGCAGGCAGATGTTCAGATGCCCCCGCACTGCAGGTAAGGAGACCAGGGCTCAGCAGGCCTGTGCTGGTCTGGGCCAGGCAGGGCTTGCTGGTCACACCCTCACTTGAGAACACCGGGTTGACGGGAGGTCAAGGACTGGCTGCTCTGCTGGGTCTAATCCCTCCACCTGCCAGCTTGGTGCCAGAACGAACCAGGGCTGTCCAGCTTTGGACCCCATCTGTGCTGACCAGGACCCAACACCCCACACTCCCTGAGACAGGTAGAAGAGACAGGGGGAGGGCTGGTGAGATGGTTCAGTGGTCTAAAGTGCCTGCTTAGGAAAGCTCAGGCAACTGCAGGGACTGCAGTCCGATCCCCGGCACCACACGCTATGCCAGCCCCACCACCAGGGCAGGCTGAGCCGGCCATAAAAATAAATAAATAAATAAATAAATAAATAAATAAATAAATAAATAAAGTAAAAAAAAAAATTAAAAAGAAAAGACGGGGGAGGCAGAGGGGTTGCAGGCGGCTGCACAGGCGCTGGCCCTAGGAGCCCTGTGCACACTGATGGGACGGCCATGTGGCCAAAAGGAGCGGGGTCCCCTGAGCCTGGGGGGGTCCCCTGCTTCCTCACCGGTCATAATCCCCATTGCAGAGTGCTCTGACAGGGATGGAGAACGTCTGCCACACGGGGTTCAAGGTGTTCTTCATAACCTCAGTCTTATGGCAAATGGTGAACCTAGCAAAGACAGAGGGGACGGGCTGAGGACAGAGAAGGACAGAGAACACGGAACGGCGGCCACGGCTCCCGAAGGTGACAGCCGAGCTGAGACCAGACAGCTGCTAAGAACGGTGGTGAAACGGGCTTGGGGCTGTGGACACCTGCTGTCCCCCTCCCCACCCCAGCTTCACAGCCACCCGCTGTCAGGCCCGATGTCACCTGCCCAAGTACTCCCCTGACCCCACCACCTAAAATTCACATCCTCTTGGCCCCGGCTGTGACAGCCCTAGTCTTCTTCCAGACTTTTTCTGTTTCATTTGTCACTGCTTGACATTTTGACAGTCTATTTCTTCCTTATGTATTCTGTTCACTACCTGCTGCTCTGTGAGAACAAAGAGTTCTGTCTCTTTTTTTCTAGACCAGGTCTTACTACGTAGCCCACCATCCTCCTGCCTCAGCCTCATGAATGCCTGGATTACAGATTCCTTGGCCAATGTGTTTTATCTATTTTGTTCACTGTTACGTCCCCACTGCCTGGTACTAATAAATAAATGTTTCCTCAGGTGTTTTAAGTGATCCTTGGCTTTTTTTTTTTTCCTTTCAGTTGTTGAGGATCATTCTACGTAGCCCTGTCTTCAAAATCATAGCCACTCTCCTGTCTCAGTCCCCTGAGTGCTGAGATTCCAGGCCTCTGCCAGCATGCCCGGCTTCTTCCTGGCATTTCAATGACTTAGAGGTCCTCTAGGACCCCATCTCTTGCTCAGCCACACCTGTGAACCCACTGTGCCAAAGGCAAGGGTGCCACCCAGCACCCCCCACGCCCACCCATGCCACACCAGCCAGCTACATCTTAACAGCCAGCCCAGCCACAGAGTCAGGCGCGTGCCCCACAGCCACCCAGCTTAGAAAGGTCACCCTGTAAGCGCCAGGCCCCGCCTGTGCCCACACAGCCTGTCCCATTTCTGCTCTGGCAATTTTCAAGTCAAAATGTCACTCCTGTCACCAGGGCTCAGCATCTGTCTTCTCTGCTCCTTCTCACCCACCCACGGGAGTGGAGATCCGCGTGGGAGACCTCCCCACACACGCAGGCGCACGCGCCTGAGGCTGGGCCCGAGGGACGGTGGGGGAGTGAGGACCTGTGGTGGGGACGGCCTCCCTGCCTCGGGCCCTGCCCAGTCACCCGCAGGCAGGCCTCGCTCCTTCCCCTGAACTCCCGGCTTCCTCTTTCACCAGAAACCTTGGCCTGTGAACTCCCCAAGCCACTGTCACCCAACCCCAGGCTTCTTGCAGAAGGCTGACAGGCGTGGGAGGGCGCTGCTCAACTGCTGGACAGCTGTGAGCCCGCTAAGGGATCCAGCTGTGTGCCAGGTGCGCATCCCCGGACAGGTGTCCTTCTCTTTCTGAACACCCTTCACTCTGGGAAATGGGATGCGACGTGCTGGCCCTGCCAGCCCCTGCACCAGCGCAGGCACCCCTCCGCCGCAGCCTTCGGCAGCCCTGAGAGGGAGGAGCCTCCGTGAGCCCTCCTGGACACACGGCCAATGCACCCGCAGGGAGGTCAACCCCGTGCAGCCCACCATGGCAGCCCCGTGCTACTTGAGTTTAATTAAATTAAACAGAGATGCAGTTCTCAGGCTGTGCTGGCCCCGACCCTGCATTCCGCAGCCACCCAGGGGCAGAGATGACAACCTGGTGACAAAGGGGTGACAAAGCTTCAGCAGCCTGGGGCTCGGCTGGGTTCCACACGCCTGAGCTGCTCGGCTCCTTGGCAGTGCCAGTGCAGGCCACCGGGCCACCTGGTGGGCGCTTCTCCTCTCACCTCTCCCGGCCCCTCCTCCCCGTCCTGCCTGGACCCCTCCAACTGGCCCTGGTCGGTTTCTCCAGCATCCTGCAGGGTTCCCTGGGACTTCCCGGACAGCTCCAAATGAAGCCCCGTGGCCCGTCTCCCCTCTGCCACCCCCACCCCCTGGGCTCCCGGCGCTGGCACCAGGGAGGAGGATCTGGCCTGGGGTCCCACACTGTCCTTTGCCCTGTCTTCATATACAGGCTGCAGCACCCTCCCCCCGCCACCCCCACAGCCCTGGCCCCTGTCACGGCTCCTCTAGCTGCTCGTTGGCCTTCTCTCCTGCCCACCTGGCTGGCCCCTCCAGAAGGGACATCGGTGGTCACCCAGAGCCACCTCTTCCTCCTCCTCCCCCATCCTCAGCAGAGTGGAGTCAACAGGAATTATTTAAAGCAACCCAACCAGGAGTCCTCCCAGAAACAAAGGCTCTTTTGTCATGCAAATGATCACACCTAATTTCCCCTATTTTGCAGCTCCAAGTTAAAAACTCCATTTTCACTGGAGCTGAAGCCTCCTCCCAGCCGCTGTCACACACACACACACCCCTTGCACACTCGAGTCCAGGAGCCCGAAGCTCAGCGTGCTCCACTCACACCTGCCGGCCTGCTCACCTCCCGCTGCCCCGGGACCCACTATTTCCCTCCAAAGCCGCTTCCCAGCTCTCCAGGGGCCAGCACTTCTCTAATCAACCTCCCCGGCCCCTGCACGGCCTCCGCCCTCCTGTGGACACTACCAATCTACACGGTTCATTGGGTGGGAGAACAGAACAGGCCGAGAAGGGCAGTAACCTGCCGGGCAACACACAGCGGGTCGCTAAGGCATGGAGGTCCCGGACCTCCACCCCAGAATCCGTCCTGGAAGGCATATTGTTGACCTGCACCTGCCCAAGGCTGTGCGCTTCTGTTATAGCTGCCAAGGTGGGTGGGCAGCAGTGGGGTCAGCCCAGGGGGGCTGTGTGGACAGGGCAGGACAACGAACGGGCCATGCCAGGGGTCTGGTGGGGGCTGGGCTCCTCATTCCTGCCTGCTTGCCTGATACACAGCCCGAGAAGGTGAAGGCCCACAGGGCCCAGGTCCTGCAGGCTGCCCCACCCCCGCTGGCCCCAGCTTTTCGGCAGGGCACTTGGAGGGCACAAGAAGCAGATACCTGGCGAGAGAACACACTGCCCATCCCCGCCCCAAAGCTGTGCTGGTAGCGCAGCAGCTGGCCTGGACTCACGTTCCATCCTCGTTGCTTCGGTAGAACACCAGGAAGGGGTCGGACTTCCCGAAAAAGTCCTTCTTGTCCAGCTTATTGGCACAGAACTGCATGGTGGCCACGTCCTGGCAAGGGAGGAGGAGGAGGAGAAAATGCCCTGTGAGGTGGGGGAGGGGAGCGGCAGGGACCCAGGGGCCTGAAGACCCAGGCGGCTCCACACTCCACTTCAGGGTCCTCCTGCCTCAGCCTCCCAGGACTAAGATCACAGGCTCACGTCAATCACAGGCGTGAGCCGCCGTTCCTGGCACGTGGCCTCCCTGACACAGGCACTGGCACCCTGAGCCCATCCGTGACTGTTTCACTGAGTGACTCAGGAAGGTGACACGTGAGCCATGGCCACTCTGTGGGTCCTGAGGTCCCGGCCGTCCACAGGGACCCCATGCATGAGTCCCATCTGCATCGGCGGCACAGCAGGGCCCGGGCCGTTTACAGCCAAGCACCGCAGAGCAGGGGCGGCCTCCCCACATCCACCAGGCACAGCCACTCGCTGTCCTCCACACCAGGCTGCCGCCCCACAACTGCCAAGAGGGTGGCCATGCCCAGGGAGGATGCCAAGGCCTGGACTCCCCACCAGTCCCCAGACCTGGGCACACTGTGGTGCCCATCGTATTCCACCCAACCCCTGTGCCATGAAAGAATCGGGGTCACAGGTGAAGGCCGGCTCTGTGCTGAGTCCAGGGCCTGGCTGGCTCTCCGCCCGCCTCTCTATACCCCTGTCCTCCTAGAAGTGTCACCCACAGCCCAAGGAGGACCCCAGGGCCCATTCCATGGAGGCTAAAGGGCGTTGCTCAGCGGGATGCAGTGGGGCACGGGACAGTGGTCAGCATGTCTGCCCGGCCCCCACCTCACTATCTATGTGGCCTACGGCAAGCTACTCACCCTCTCTGGCCTCAGTTTCCCCATCTGTGTGTGAGGGGGGCACCAGCAGCACCCACCTCTGGGGTGTGTGGATAAAACTCGCTGCTGACGGAGGACCCCAGTGGGAGAGGCCGCGGCTCCCACGCTTCTCCCTTCCTCCACTCCTGCCACCGCCACCACGAAGCAGCCCCCACCCGGGGAAGGTGACAATGGCAGCAGACAGCATCTTCCATCACCACCTGGGCCAGCTCGATGTGACAGTGCCTCTCACAGCTGGTCCTCAAAACCACCGTCACTTGTCACAGGTGTAGAAGTGGGAGGTGGAGCTCCTGAGATTCCAGGCACCAGAACCCCAGGGGTTTAGGGCGCTCAGGGGGCCCTGTGGCATCCTCACGCCTTGCAGGACATCCGCATGGTCAGGAGCTCCCCCACCTGACAGGAGAGGCCACCAAGGTCCCTAGAGGCTGCACCATACCAGAGTGGATCGGGGACCCAGGCAGCTTCACCAGCCCACGCACACAGCCTCAGGAACCAGGGCTCCTGGCGGCAGACGGGCCCTGCACCCCACAGACATAGGAAGGAAGGGGGCCTCATGCAAAACGAACTAAGTAAACCAAACGTTCAAGAGTACTGGACCAAGTGCGGGCCCTGTGGCTACAGGTTGGGACACTTTCCCAGAAGCCACGTGGGGACGGCGAGGGAGTTCTGAGGTCCAGGTCCAGCTCTGGCCGGCAGGGAGCCAGGCACTGAGGCTCCCAGCACCTGAGCCTGTCGCCCCTGACCAAGACACCTGCTCTGCTGAGCCACTGGGGGAACCCCAGCACTGCCACCTACCCGCCCTCTGGGGTGAGGGCAGATGGGGTCCTGATGGCCCCTGAGCCCACTGGAGACAGGAGATGGCACAGGCTAAGTGGCAGAGTGTCACGTCTACTACTGGGTTGAACCACATGAAATTTCTTTGTTTTGTTTTGTTTTGCAGAACTGGGGATTGAACTGAGGCCCTTGTGCTTGCCAGGCAAGTGCTTATTCTACTGAGCTACCTCCCCAGCCCCCAAATGAAGTTTCTAATCAGTTGAGAAGAGTAGTGTTGTCTGGCACCATGGCACACGCCCATAAACCCAGTACTCTGGGGGCTGAGGCAGGAGGATCCCTGCTGAGTTCAAAGCCAGCCTAGAAGAGACAGACAGAATCTGTTTGAAATAAACAAACAAAAGGGCAATATAATGGGGTTCTAACTGATGTGTGCCATCCACTATTTTTATGTTTCTCCTTTATTTACCCTTCCCCACAACCCCAGGAGGCAGGTACTGTTATTATTATTACTATTTTTTTTTTTTTTTTGTCTTTTTGAGACAGGGTCTCACTATGCAGTTCAGGCTGACCTTGAGCTCACTTTTGTAGCCCAGGCTGGTCTCCAGCTGACTCTGATCCTCCTGCCTCAGCCTCCTCAGTGCTGGGATTACAAGTGTGCGCCACCATGCCTGGCTATTACTCTCATCCCTTTTTTTTTTTTTTTTTTACAGCCGACTCAGCCTGCCCTGGGGTGGGGCTGGTGCAGCATGTGGTGCAGGGGATTGAACCGTGGCCCCTGCACAGTTGCCTAAGCGGGCGCTTTAGACCGCTGAGCCATCTCACCAGCCCTATTATTCCCATCTTAAAGGGCAGAAAACTGCGGCACAGAAGGGCTTATACTCTTCCTCAGAGAAGCCACTCAGCCAGGAACAGGGATGGGACCGGAACCAGACAGCCTGGTTCCGAAGAGGAATCCCTGACCCCTGGAATCATCAAGATGACTGTAATTAAGTCCTACAGCCCTAGTTGGAGAAGGCAGAGAAGTGTGAAGTCCATTTAGAAAGGCCTCCGTGCAGACTGGTTAAAATTAAAATAAAATTAAATAAAAAGATGGGCTCTGAAATTCAGCTCCCTGGAAAAATCCAGCCACGTGTGTGACATTTCATTCCCTAACACGGCAGGAAGTGTGAGGCTCCCTGGTGGCTGGGGTCTCAGCCTGACCTGCACCCCCAAAATAATCTAGACTCGGGGCCATTTGCTGCTATCCCCACAGGGACAGGAGAGACCTTCAGTGAGGTGACCAGGCTGTCACCGGCCAGCACCATCCAAGTGAGTGAGGGCAGCGTTGCCTGGTGCTGCGTCTTCGGTTTTGTCTGCAGTCTGGGAGGAGCCCAGGCCCGGCTGCTGCGCGGGGTGCAGGGACAGAGCCTGGCCGCGTGAGCTTGAGAGCAAGCCCAGGGATGGCGGCCAGGATGATCGAGGTGGCCGGGCCAGCCAGGGAACAGGGCACCAACAGGGCCATGCAGGTCCCTCCGGGCACGTGAGATGCAAACCCAAACCTGCAGCTCTGAGGAAAGCAGCCGCAGGGAAGATAAAGCGGCTCCTGCAGTCTGTAATTTCCTGCAATTTCTGCCTTCACCGTATCTTTTAGAAAAAACGTATTAACTCTTCTGAGACAGCAGGCTTGCCCTGTGGGCCTCTCCCGCATGCTAACTGAGCCTCCCCTCCAGAGAGGCGGGCAAACCGCCTCCCAGGGCCACAGTGCCACCAGGGGTCAGGGCCAGTGGCAGGCAGGCGAGGGACTGCAGACTAGGGACAAGACAGTGACCCTCAGGAGGGGAAGATGGGTGGCTGCTGCTATCACTGCGACCTCGCTGGCAACCAGGGTCAGCAAAGGCATGGGGAGAATGCAGAGTTTGAAAGCATTCCAAGTGTCATTAAACCAGATGAATATTTTAACATGGTCCTTTGAAAACAATTAAAATTAATGCAAAACTCATGATGAATGAAATATCAAATGTTTTAATAAAGATCTTTTTTAAAAAACAAATAAAAACGGCACAGGGGAGTTATCTGCCCAGGGTCACACAGCCAGTGAGCAATAACATGCACAACAGAACCAGAGCCCAAGTTCTTTTATTTTTCTCCCTAGTACTGGGAATTGAACCCAGGCTTGGTGCTAAGCTAAATCCCCAGCTTTTTTATTGTTTTGACACAGGGTTTCATGATGTTGCCTGGACTGTCTCAAACTGCTTTCTGCCTCAGCCTGCTAAGCCACAGGGGTGACAGGCTCGTGCCACCCTGCTCGAAGGCTGTGTGCCCTGCAGGGCACTTTCCCACAGTAGGACTACAAGGACATTCACTGTCTTCTCCGTAAAACCTGATGGGTCTCCTAAATTTTCTAGACTGAGCACTGTCCTTTTTATCAGAACAAAAGGAAGATATCAAGCAAAAGGAAAAGGAACCCTTTGTCACTGTTCTGAGTGTGGTACCCACCAATACCACCAGGAGCGGGGGTAATTCTGGGCACCTCTTCGGGGAGCAGGGGACAGGCTGGGGCTCCCGTCAGGCTGCTGCCTTGGCTGCCTTACTGATCAATCCCAACCCAAGCCTGCTGATGTCCTTTGGAGACCACAGTCATGGGTGACACTCTCCCTCCCACTCACAGCACCCGCAGGGTTGGGACACTAGCCCACCTCAAGGGAGTCCACTCACAGCAGCTCACACCGGCAAACCAGCGAGCTGTTCACAGCTGTACTGTTTACACTGTTTCCCATGAGAGGGATCTGTCGCCGCCCATTCGGATGAGGCAGGAAGAACCGACAGCTCTGAGATACATGTTTTCTGAGCCCATCTAACAACACAGGAAAACGCAGCCTCATGGCCACACACACCTGCGATCCCAACACTCTGGGAGCTGAGGCAGGCGGGCCAAACGGTTGAGTCCAGCCTGGGCAACTGAGTGACTCAGCAAGGTACTGCTTCAAATTAAAAATTTAGAAATAAAAATAAATAAATAAAAGCTTGGAGATGCAGCTCAGGGCGGCAACAATGTGAAGCAACAAATATCCTTGATACCCCGTTATACAAATTAAAAGGGAAAAAAGCGCACATATACAGCTAGGAAAAAAGCCTCAGAGGAAACATATTACAATGTCAACAGCGATTACCTCTGGGTGATCTTTTCGGTTTTTTTTTTTTTTTTTTGACGCTGAGGGTCGCAGCCAGGGCCTCACGCATGCATTCTGTCACAAGCCTCAGCCCCGCTCCTGATGTGTTAGTCCTTCCTATGTTTCTGGGTGTTCCAGTTTATCCATAATGAACGTGCTAATTTTTTTTTTTTTTTTTTTTAGCATCAGGAGAAATGTTTTTTGTTTGCTTTACTTTTTTTTTTAACTAGAGACATTATTTCTGACTAAAAAATTATATACTACACCTCAAAACGTTGCTGTCTAAAGGTTGGGAATTCACGGTGCCGGATGCTCCTGGCTGCTGCAGCCACAGTACAAAGCGCCCCTCCCCCACTGCGTCTGGGGCCGCTCCCACCCGCGCCTGCCGCTAGCCTCTTCCTTCCATTTCGCTCCCGATACCACACGGCTCCAGCCTCTCCCTCAGGCTCCCCACACGGGAAGTGGGTGCGCTCCCCGAAGCTGCCTGCTCCCAGGTCCTACTCGGTCCAACTCCTGGCCAACCTCAGCCGTGTGCCCTGACCCCAGGGCCTTTGCGTGTGCTGTTTTCTCTGCCTGGACCCAGCCAGCCCCCACCCCCACCCCCTACTCCGTATAGCTAGCTGCGGACACTGCCCATCTGTATTTAATAACTGTATTTATTTATGTATTTATTTATGTTATGGCCGGCTCAGCCTACCCTGGGGGTGGGGCCAGCACAGCATGTGGTGCCGGGGAGTCGCCTAAGCAGGAGTTTTAGACCGCTGAGCTATCTTGCCTGCCTGTATCTGTATTTAGATACAGAGTAGTTTCAAGGATTCCTTCCCCGGGAGAGAATTACAAAATAGGAACTACTATGAATGAAAAGGGGGCAGGCGTGCCAGGGTTGAGGGCCACAGACGGAAAGGAAATGCTGGCTGGCATTTCTGCCTCCCATGCTAAACTGGAAGCTCTGTCAAGACGTCGTACAGTCCCCCTCCCCCATCAACTGCAGTGAGGGTCCTCAGACGCAAGGGTGTCACCATTGTCACCCGGTGGGCTGCCAGGGAGCCAGGCAGGTCTGGGAGGCTGCAGGAGACAGGATGAGGAGCCAACGATTCCGTCTCTCTCTGCAATCCCAGCTGTCAATCAATGCCCCAAGCCGTGCAGCCTTCGAGGGCCACGGAACCGCACGGCCCACACCGGGCCTGGGAAGGAATCACATAGAATCAAAGCCTCACGGAGGCCCTGGGATCCTGGTCAGCTCGGGGTGTGCCAGGTCCCTCCCACCTACCCAGCTCTACCTAGGCATTAAGAGCAAAGCCGTGCGGGGCAGTGCATGTCTATAATCCCAGCACGCAGGAGGCTGAGGCAGGTGGGTCACCACAAATTCCAGACCAGCCTGCGCCACACAGTGAGACCCTGTCTCAAGCCACAAACACAACAGTGTAAGAGTCCCTTAGCAAGTGAAGGACTCGGAAAGGCCAGCCGCACCGCTGGCGTTAACAGACTCCACTGAAATTCGGTGCCTAATGAAAATAATGAAATCGCGGGGACGTCGAACAAAGACTCTCCCCAGCCTGGCTGCCTGTCAGCGACAAAGTAGGACCTTGAGCCAATTCTGCCAGTGGGAACTTTCTCCGCATTCAATTTGCCGAGGAGCGAGGCTCTTCCCTCGCTCGTCAACCGGTGACACGCGAGGCCACCCTCACCAGCGCCGGTCCTCGCCGCCCACGCCGTCCCCCCCACCCCGGGTGGGGGTGCAGGGGGGAGGGGCGCTCATCTGGGCCGGAAGCCCCGCGCGCCGCGCCCGGGGCCACGCCCTCTTCCTTTGATCCTGGACTGAATGCTGAGCTGAGAGCTAGCGAAGCCGCTCAGATGTAATTACTTTAAATTCAGCCAGATGCTGGGAATTAGTCTTTTCTCCTTGCTGCAAGTATTCTCAGGAAAGACAGCTCAGCCCAAGATGCGCCAGAAAAGGCGCTGACAGCCTCAGCAGGAGGGAGCGGCCGACCTCTGGCGCAGGAGGGGGTGCAGGGTGGAAGGGCCCCCAAGAGCCCCCAGCCAAAGCCTTGGACCAGCCCTGCTATGGTGGGGCTAGTCATGCGGGTCCCGGGGCTCCGGGATTTCCAATTCATCCTCAGCTGCTATTTATTTCTTCACAAATTAGTGGTGGTGCCGGCTGGCTGGGAGCGGGGGGGGGGGACGACGGGACGGGGACGGGGACGGGACACGACTGTCCCGGGTACCAGTTAGGTCGTCCCTTGCTGTCACCCCTCTACCCTCGTGTCTTCACCGCCACTGCCCGACTCCAATCCCAAGTTGGAATCCAAGGCTCTGGTGCTGGGACTCACAGTGATCCTCCTGTCTCAGCCTCCCTAGCACTGGAATTAAAAATGTGCACCAACCACCAAGCCCAGTTTCGGGACCCGCACAGCATGTGGTACCAGGGATCAAACCCATTTGCAAGGCAGGCACTTAGACCACCAAGCTATCTCCTGAGCCTTAAATTCTATTTTCTTAAGCATATTTATTTTTGCAGTACGGTTTAGTTCTGTGGGTTTTTTATATATTTTTTTAAAGTTTATTTTATTTTCTTCAACCACATTACATATTTGTGTTATGGCCGGCTCAGCCTTCCCTGGGGGGTGGGGGGCGGCGCAGCACGTGGGGCGTGGGATTGAGCCGCGGTCCCTGCGCGGTGGCCTAAACTTCCTGACGCACGCGCTTTAGACCGCTAAGCCGTCTCACCAGCCCAGGTTTTTTATATTTTGAGACAGGATCCAGCCAAGTGGCTCAGGATCCTCGTACCTCAGCCTCCCAGCAGAGCACTAGGACCACAGATGTGCTCCATGGAGGCCAGCTGTTTGTGACTATCTTCTTCCCAGACAGGAAGCCCGTCAAGGCAGAATTTGGGGCCTCATAGTGGAAGGCCTGAGCTCTAAAGCCAGAGTTCCTGGGCCCAGCCCTCTTCTGCCCAGTGGCCGTGTCCTCTCTTAGTGGTCTTTCAATCTGCCTGCATTAGGTGTCTCCCTATGTGAAACAAGTTCCACAGCCCATTACCATAGACCATTAGCAGCCACGCGGCCCAGGGCAACTGCTCAGCTAATGGGCACTAACGCCAGAGTCACCCAGAGGTCTCTGGCTGCGAACGCAGCAGCCTGGGGGCGGCACAAGCACACACAGCCATGCAGCGGCCTTCCGGGAATCCAGATGCAGAACAGGTTCGCCGCTACATAAAACGGGACCCTCTTCTTATTACAGAACCTGTGCTCTAGGAAATATATTTTTCAGGGAACAAATATTTTATGCTAACGTATATGTCCAAGTGTAGTATAGGGTCTCACTACACAGACCGGCCTCGTAGTGATCCTGCTGTTTTTCAGCCTCCTACATACTGGAATTACAGGCGCGCCACCACCCCAGTCTCAATCGCTCTCAGTGCGCCCCCCCCCGGGGGCAGGGCCAACTGCTGGTACCTTAAATGAATAGATAAAAATTTTAAGTCTTTTCTGTTGATGGGGAGAGCTAGCAGGGGCCGAAGGGCTGGGGAGACCTGAAGTCTTGTTTCTCCTCCTCACGGTCCCTGCCCCAGGCCGTCCCACCACCTGCCTCTGAGCCTCTTCCCATCCCCCGCTCTGTTCCTGCGCCCCGCACCTTCCCCGCTGTGGTTCCCAACTGACCCGAGGGGCTCTCTAGCCTGGGTGCTTTGCGGGATGGACGTGCTCCAATTTTAGAATCAGGCTGACCTGGATCGGAACCATGACTCTGCTTCTTACTGTCCTGGAGGAGGTGACCTGGCTCCTCTAAGGTCAGTACCAACGGCCCAGGCTTGCCGTCTGGAGGAGGAATGTGATCCGCATCCCCACACAGATAATCAGCGTCATTATAGTCGCTCACGGGGTTTTTAGCCATCGAGTCCCCGGAGCCTCTTGCCGTGTGCTCTGACACCTCCGAGCTGTCCCCACACCTGCCTTGACGCAGTCTCACAGAACAAGCAAAAGCAGGGTCTGTCAGGGCCTGCACACTCTAGCTTGCTAGTGTGAGAACACACCTGGGTGCGTGTGTGCATGCGCGTACTCTCTCTCTCTCCCTCTCTCCCTCTCTCTCTCTCTCCCCCAGGCTTGCTTGCTCTCTCCACTCTACTCTGCCCAGAGGTGAAAGTGCAAGATGATAACCAATGATAACCAAATGCCTCCGAGCACCAAGGACTGGAAGGCTCTCATCATGGGGGCTGGTGCCAAGGCAGTCTGGGCTCAGAGGCACATGGAGAAGGCTGGGGGCCCCACACGGGAGCCACCACTGGCCCAGCCACACTGTGATCCCCATCTGCCCTCTGGTGGCTACAGAGACCTGGGGCGTCCTGGGTCCCAGGAGGCCGCCCTCCTCCCACCCCGAAGTCCTCCCTGGGGCCCCTGCCACTCACCCGACAGTTGCTGAGCTCCTCAGCTGACAGGATGATGGTGCCACATTTCTTTCCTGGGACACCACTGGGGGACAAGAGTGAAGCATGGGAAGGGAGCCAAAGACAGAGACCCCCAGAGCTCCAGGAGGCGGCCTCCCTCCCGGCCAGCTGGTCTGCCCATGCCCCAGCAGGGCCCGCGCCTTCTGAGGGATGCCTTCTCAGGCCACAGGGCCTGCGCCGGGAGCCCAGCGGGGAGGCGGTGCCTGCAGCCAAGTCCTGGAACCACAGGAGCACCCAGACTCACCCGGACGCTTCCAGACCAGTGGTTCTCAAACTTTCCATCCAAACACCACTTCTGTGGGCAAAAGACCTTGTGGGCTGGCCACCCCTCCCCGCCCGGCCCAGGGTGCCCAGACATTCCAGCCCTGGCTGCCGTGACCTCGCAGGAGGAAGAGAAGCGCCTCCCTGGAGCCCTCAGGCCTGGTCTTCCTAGAGAGGACTGGGCCCAGCCAATGGAGCAGCTCCTCAGTGGGTGGGACCCCACCACCATGTCCCCCACAATGATCACCAGATCACCCCACTCTGATCTTTGAGACCAAGCCAGGATAGGGGGGCAGGGCTCACTAGGAGGGAGGCCCGGCAGGGGGTGGCCATGGCAGTGGGGCTCACTACCACACGTGGCCACTGGAGTAGGATGGCAGCATTCCCAGGCTAGCGTACACACACACACACACACACACACAGCACCACACCCAGGGGACCCAGCCCATCCGTGTAACACTGAGGACCACGGATGCGGAGGCTCTGGACAGGGCCAGGTGTGGGCAAGAGCCAGCCTCCCCCACCTAGGGCAGGAAGCAGTGCTACCCATGGCCCCCAGGACACAGGCCTTCAAACTGGGGCCCCAAAGCCCTCCAGCTGGGCCCCTGCTCCAGGGAAGCAAAGCCAGCCCGGGGGCCAGGTGAGGGAGTCCTCGACAGCGGCCTCCTCCACCCCAAGCCTCTCCATCTGTTCCTCACCACCGCCGCGTTCTTCTTCTATTTCTGATCTTTCTCTCCCTCGTCTCCAGCCCAGCCTGCTCCCACTGCTCGGCCCTCCTTCCCCAGCCGCCCTCTCTCCCTGGCTGCACTCCCGTCCCTGCCTGGGCTCTCTGCACGGCGGGGGCTCCACTGAGGAGGGGGCACACAAAGAACAGCCCAGAGCACCCCATCAGGTTTGGGCAAGGTAGCCCAAGCCTTCCTGGTAGCAGGAGGAGGCTGAACTAGCCTGGGTATGCAGAAGGTGGGGAGGGGGACCCCCACTTGCCAAACGCCCCTGGCTCCTAGGGCTCCAGCGCTCCAGCCTCAGCCTGACCCCAGTGCCCTTGCTTGCCCTGGACCAGGGCTGAGTTCGCTGGATAGGATCAGGACCCGGACCCAGACTCAGCCACCCTCTGTGGAGCTTGCTGGGGGTGGGAAGATGCCAGGGCCGGAGACAGCTGCCACCTACCCGTTGGACACAGCTGGCATGGGCTTGCCCGTCCTGGCGTTCAGGCTGAATGCGCCTATGCTGTGGAGAGAGGAAGACGGCGCAGGCTGAGTGCAGGCGGGGGCCGGAGAGGCCGGAGCTCCTGCTGCTCACAGAGGACACAAGCTATGGGCAGGGCAAGAGGGGGTCTTCCCAGGTATTTTGAGGCCCCAGCCCGGTTACAAGATGCCAGAGGTTCTCAGAGACATGAACATTCCCTAGAAATACATGTGGTCAGCCCCCATCATTCCTATCTGGTCAGAGGCCTTGCGGCCAGCTCCAGGGACAGAAGCACCAGTCCACGTCTGTGAGCCCCAATGCCAGGCTGTGGGAAGGTGAGATGGCTGAATGACTGGGAGCAAGCTGCGCCCCACAGCTAGCAGGTTCATGTTGCAGTCCCAAGCTTGATATGACAAAGGTGACTGTGATGGCAGCAGGTGGGGGGTGCAGCATGACGGCACCCTCAGAAAGAGATGAGGACGCAGGCACACAGAAGATGCCAGGTGAAGTCCCAGGGAGCAAACCGGTGTGGGGGCCCACACCTGCAATCCCAGCTCTCAGGAGGCTGAGGCAGCAGGATCACTGCGAGTTTGGGTACAGGTGCCTGGGCTACATGGTGAGACTCAAAAACAAAAGAAAGCAAAGGATCACAGGGGGAAGAAAAGGAAGACAGCCACTAGAGCCAGGGAGAGAGCTCAGTGGAATAAGTGCTTGCCTGGCAAGTGCAAGGTCCTGAGTTTGATCCCTGGTACCTCGGAAAAAAAAAAAAGAGGAAAGGAAGACAGCCACCCACAGCCACAGAGAGGCCTCAGAGGACAACCTGTCCACATCTTAACCTTGAGCTTCTAGCCAGGCGTGGTGACGCACATCTGTAACCCCAGCACTTGGAAGGCTGAGGCAGGAGGATCAGTGCGAGTTCGAGACCAGCCCCCTACAAAAGTGAGCTCAAGGCCAGCCTGAACTGCATAGCGAGACCCTGTCTCAAAAAGACAAAACAAACAAGCAATCCTTGAGCTTCTAGCCTCCGGAGTTGTGAGAAAATAAAATTGCCTGTTCTTTAAGTCATTCAACCCCATGGTCTTTGCTACACTATCACTAACAAAAGAATACAGTCATCCCTGTATACCCACAGGGGGCAGTTCCAGGACACCTGCAGATGGCCAATCCCTTTTTTTTTTTGTGGGACCGGAGTTCGAACTCATGACCTTGTACTTGCCAGGCAGGCACTTGTGCCACGGAGCTATCTCCCCAGCCCACCTGTATATTTTTAATCATCTTTGTAAACAGCCACCACCTATATATTTTTAATCATTTGTAGGTTACACATAATACTTAATAGACTGTACCAGCTATGCAATAGTTGTATAGGAAACAATGACAAGAAAAATGCCTGTACCTGTTCAGGAAAGACACAACTGTTCAAGATATTTTCGACCCAAGGTTGGCTGAATGTGTGGATTTGGTATCCTGATTTCACAGGCTTCATAAACAAAACCCTAACCCTCGTGTCGGGCCCTGAACAGATGCCCAGTAAACAGGAGCTGCTAATATGGATGAGTCACGAAGGCATCTAAACTTAGACACAGGGAACCTCTGTGGGGTACTAGGTCCGCCTCTTCCTCCACTGGGGTCTCCTTCAGCCTCAGCCTCAAGTCCTGGTGCCCTAAAAGGCCCAGTGCACCAGCCAGCTCCCAGGGGGATGTCTGCCCCACGCCCCACTCCCCACTTCAGCATAAGGGGCCAGGTGGCAGCAGCAGACACAAGCTCCAGTAACACGTGGGCACCAGACCCAACAGGTCCACAAGTTGGAACCACAAAGACAGCCTCGCTCCTGGGCAGGCAGCCGGGTGGGCATCTCTACTGAGCCAAGGGGAAGGAGAGGTGGGAGGGGCTGCAGGAAAATCAGAAGCCACGGGTGGGCTGCAGTGGTGACAGTGGTACTAAGGATAAACCCAAAAGCTTAAGAACGAAGATTAAGGATGTTTGTGAGCAAGGGCTGGCAGGTATGAATTTTACAGCTTTTCTTGAAGAGGTTCCCCAAAGTCTTTCAGCTTCAGGACATACATGACAGGAAACAGGGCAGGGGTCCTGTGCCCAACCCAGCCCTTTCCAGGGGTGAAGAAAGAACATCAGGTTATGATTAAAAATGGCTAAGGAGCTGGAGCGGTACAGGTTTATAACCCCAGCTACACTGGAAGCAGAGGCAGGAAGATCACAAGTTCCAGGCCAGCCCAGGCAACTTGGCAAAAACTGGTCTCAATAAAAACAGCTGAGAATGTCACTCAATGATTCTTGAGTTTATCCTTAGTACCACTGTCACCACTGACCCCCCACCCCCAAAAAAAGTTTAAAAAGTTCAGGAATGTTAGTGTGCAAGGGCAGGTATGAATTTTATAGCCTTTTTTTTTTTTTTTTTCGGAGAACTAGGAATTGAACCCAGGACCCTGCACTTGCCAGGCAAGCGCTTATTCCACTGAGCTCTCTCCCCAGCTCTTATAGCCTTTTTTGAAGAAGTTTCTCAAAGATGACTCCAAACCTGAGTTTCCCCAGCCTTAGTAAGTGATAGCAGAGCTGGGGGGGCAGCTCTGTGGCACACGTGCCTGCCTGGCAAATGCAAGGTTGTGAGTTTGAACCCCAGTCCCGCAAAAAAAAAAAGTGACAGTTATTTGTGTCATTTTCTAGGAAACGGAGACGGGACTTCTCAGGGTCACACAGCCGTTCCCCAGGGCTGACACACTCAGGCACACAGACTACAGCAGTGACCGTGCGGGGGGACAGCGTACAGGGGACATGCGGCAAGAGCAGGCAGGCGCTGATGCCAATCCCAGCCTAAACCCCTGCTCTGTCCCGCCCAGTGGCCTCGACACCTATCCCATCTGCAGGATACTCTTGCTCAGAGACAGGGACGGAGAGGTCACCTCGAGCCCCTGCTTGGCCCTGGCACACCTGGGAAGCCATGCTTGGACTTCACCGAGAGAAGCCCTGGGTTGCCTCATCCAAGAACCTGTAGCAACTCTGCCCCGGAGTGCTTCGAATCCTATCACGAAGCCTTTTAGAGTCAGGGTGGGGTGGGAGGGCCTGGGCACACCCAGCTAGGGCCACCACGAGCTAGGGATCCTCTGAGATACGCTGTATCTATCGGTCTCCGGGGTTCCAGCCCTCGCTCTCCCACCTCCCGGCTGAGCAACCCTGGGCAGGTCGCTGCTCTTCTCTGGCCTTCCGCTTCCTCCTCCACACAGTAATGGAGGCAGGGGAGTTTGGGGCTCTGATAGCTCCGATTTCCTCCCCGATCAGCGGGTTAGTGGTGTTGTGACCCATGCAGCCTCCCAGATCCCAACCACCCAGTGAACAGCCACGTGATTAGCAGCTGCGTTCCCCGCTCCAGCCTCAGCTATCAAGCGGGAAGTGGTCACCCCATGCACTTACGTGAGGGGCTTCTCCAGGCGGCTCCCAGAGGACCCTACAATCTCTCCAAGGGTGCAGAAGGCCTGGCCCAGGAAATCCTGCAAACCCAGGGCACAGTTAAGGCCACTGTCACCTCCTCCGCCTACAGCCACCCCCACCACTGCCAGCACCTGGGCCCTGGTAGGATCTGTTTGGGTTTTTTTTGTATTATGGTCAGCTCAGCCTGCCCTGGGAGTGGGGTTGGTGCAGCATGTGGTGCCAGGGATCGAACCACAGTCCCTACAGTTGCCTAAGCTTTCCTAAGCAGGCTTTAGACCGCTCAACCATCTTGCTGGCCCCAAAATGCCCCTCCCCCCCAGGATCTGGAGTAAAAAAAAAACAACAAAAAAAATGGGGGGGGGGGTGGCTTGCCAGGTAGCTCATTTGGTTAAAGCACATGACTCAACAAAGTCTCTCAGGCGATGGGGACCACGGTTTGATCCCCTCCCTCACATGGAGCATGAGACCTGGCAGCCTCAGCTAACAAAAAAAAAAAAAATCACGAAGTTTTGGGGCTAGGGAGATAGCTCAGTAGAACAAGTGCTTGCCTTGCAAGAGCAAGGGCCTGAGTTCAATCCCTGATTCTGCCAAAAAAAAAAAAAAAAAAA
>PVKN010007691.1:0-22500 GCA_004027915.1 Capromys pilorides | reverse complement strand
AGGTTGATTGAGCTCACAGTTGGTAGAGGTTTTAGTACAGAATGGGCTGCTCCAAGCTAGGGTGGCACACGGCAGAGGGACAACAGGCCATGGTAGCAGAAGATAGCAAACAAAGTAAGAGAGTAGGAGGCAAACCTATCTCTATCCCTCTGCTGTATCCAGTTCACAGAGAGTAGGGCAGTGCCAGTCCAATCAGCAGAATGAAGCCCAGAACCCTTAGTCTCAATACTGAACTCCAAACCAATCACATACGCTAGATTCAGCCAATCTGAAAAAATTCTATGACCACATGAGGAGTTGTGGGGAGCATCTAGACACAAGCCATAAAAATGGGGATGAATATCTATACAGTTAGATAAATATTGATAGCTGTGTGTGATTTTAGCCAGGTCGGGAGTGCATCCAGTAGCCGTAGGCTGGGAGGCCCGTTCCTGCCTCCAGCTACTTCCCTCACTGAATGCTATGAGATGAGCTGCTCCCCTCCATCATGTCCTCTGACTTAGTGCAAATCAGCAGAGCAGGCACCAAATCTTCTCAACCGATGAGCAAATAGAGACCCCCTCTTCCTTTAGGTCATAGGTATCAGGCATTTTGTCCCAGCAATGGCAACAGTACTAATACAGAAAATTTGGAAAGTTTTAATGATGCTAATTATAGAAGACTTGCAATGCTGTAAGAAGTGCCTGATGGGTGATTCTGGTTGAACCCCAGAGGACTGGAAGGCGGATAGGAATGCGGACAGTGGTGGCCAGGCTCAAACACTTTCAGGACTTTATTGGAAAATAGAGTAGAGGTCATTCAGGCTACAGTCTGGTGAAAAAAAAGGGGATGTCTCTATGTTATCCATGTTCTAAGGCTTTGAGTGGGCCAAAATATAAAGGTGGCAGACAAGGGCTGGGGAGATAGCTCCGTGGAACACGACATAGCAGATGAAATTTCAAGGCAGCCTCAGACTACGGCCTATGTACTGCTGGCTGATTTTAAGCAGCTCACCACGAGAATCAGGAGCAAAAAGTAGAACTGAGAGGTGAGAAAGGGCATCATGTATAATATTAGGGTAAACAATGTCCTTAGAAACAAATTAAATCAGGCGTGGTGATGCTGGTCTACAGTCTCAGTAATATGGGGGACTGAGGAAGAAAGAGCAGGAAACTGAGCTCAGCTGAGGTAACTTAGCAACTCAAGATCCTTGTTGCAAAATGAGAAGTTAGAAAGGGGCTAGAGATGTAGCTCAGTGTGAAGGTCCTGGGTTCAGTTATTGGCACACACACACACACACACACACACACACACACACACACACACAATAAAAGAAGGAGGATCAGGAAGAGGAGGAGGAAAGCTGCTGTGTATGGGGACAGTAGGAAAGGTACTATGAATGCCTTTCAGGAATTGAACAAGTCAGGTCCTACATACCACACGCTCAAGAGAATAAAAAGGTAAAGTCCTTCGAAAGACTGCTTTGAGGGCCAGCAAGATAGCTTAGCAGACTCAGTGCCTGCTTAAGCAAACAAAGGGACTAGGGTTCGATCTCTGGCATCACATGCTGCACTGGCTCACCCCTGGTGTGCTGAACCGGAACTGAGTCTGGGCGTGGTGGTGCACTTTTGTAATCTCAGCCCTGGGAGGCAGAAAACAGAAGGATCACTACATGTCTGAGCTGCATAATGAGACCCTGCACAAAATACAAAAAAAAAAAAAAAAAAAAAGAAAGAAAGAAAGAAAACCTGTGTTGAGAAAAGAACCTTAGGGAACCCTACTCAATGAGGATCCCTGAGGGAAAATGTCCCCAAGATGAGCCATGCAGGCCCTCGAGGTCACTGTGGTCATGACACAAGGGGCAACTGATCTTGGGGCTCAGATATGCGAAATGCAAGAACTTTGGAGACGTGAGGTTTCCACTTACACAGCAACGAAGGGCATGAAAGCAAGTCTTACACTGTTGTGAGAAGCAGAACGTGAGCCCACGGCAGTGAGTGAATCCGGAGGCTCGAGAGAGCCCCGGGAAAGTGGCAGTGCCAGGAGCGGAGACTGCTGACAAGTACTGCAGACCGCAACCAGAGCTGGCTCCAGAGGTCCAGGTGAGCCTAAGTCCGGACGCTGCAGTGGGGAGGCTGTGCTCGCACTCTGGAGTCTCTGTCACACCACAGCACGCCCTGGTGCTGGACGTGGAACTCTAGGATTTAGGGTTTGCCCTGCTAGTTTTCTGTCTGGCTGTACCCCAATTCCTTGGCATCTTTGTATTCTTTCCTTTTGAGATTTTTTTTTTTTTGTGGTACCAGGGATTGAACTCAGGATGTTGTGCTTGCCAGGCAAGCACTTATTCCACTGAGCTTTCTTCCCAGCCCCATATGCTTTCCTTTGGGAATGAATATTTACCTTGTGCCACTCTGAAGGATTTAACTTTCTTGTTGTTATTGTTGTTTTCCAGAATTTCAGAAAGAGTTTTTGTCCCAAGTCATATGTACAACAGCTACTCCCATTTTTAAAATTTTTAATAAAAGGATTCAAGATATATCATGTACAGATAGGAATTCCCTACCATGAGCATGACCATTAGGTATACTTAAAATTATGAGGCCAGGCCTCACTAAGTAACTAAGCTGTCCAGGTTTATTGGTACATTTTCGATGTGCATAATTATCTTATTCTACAGATGCCCAGAGGCAAGGGTTACCTGGCCTTGTGCAGGAGACTTTGTTTTTGTTTTTATTTTTAGGGAAGGGTCTACAGGGTGTTCAGGTTCTCACTACTAGGTGGGACTCATAGTGATCCACCTGCTTATATCCCAAGAGCTGGGATTACAGGCGTGAGACACCATGCCCAGTCTCAATCTCTGTCTTAGTGCACCCCAGGGGCAGGGCCAGCATGGCAGGCCTGGGAATCGAACTCCAGGCCCCTGTGCCTGCTTGCAAGCTCTTTAATCTGCTGAGCTATTCGATCGGCACCCAGGAGACTTTGAGCTTGAATTTTCAGCAGTCCTGAAACTGTTAGAACCTTGGAGATTCTTAGAGATGGACTGTATTCATTTTATACAATAAGATCAACAAGGGCTTTTCAGAGCTCGGGAAGGAACGTTACGGTTTAGATCTAAAATGATCCACACGAGTTTCGTGTCTTCTAAGGTGGGGCTTCTGGACAGCAGTCCGATTGTGGGAGTGCTGTGCTCCTCAGCCTATTAGTCCACTGATGAGCTCCTATCGCAACATGATGTGCGGAGGCAGGGCCTGCCTGGAAGAGGAGTCACGGGGGGCGTGGTTTGAAGGACCGTGTTCCTATCCCTGGCTCCTCCCACTCCTCCCTCTATTCTGTGCAGCAGGAGAAATTCAGCTTTCATTTTCTGTGTGATTAATAGAAGCACTGTGTTCTAAGCATTCATAGAGGAAGACAGAACATTTGTTTTAACAAATGTTTTAAAATGTAATGTTTTTTTCTACTATGTTTAATTCTCCTTAATTTTTTTAAATAAAAAAGATTGCTTAATGATATAAGCATAAAGTTTTTCTTTTGTTTTTTTCTATTTCGCTAAAGAAGCGTGAAGTAACTTTAGGGACTGGCTTAAAAAAGCGACAGTGAGCAATTTGTCTTCTTTCAAAATCTACTCCATTGGATGTGAACTGAATCTCCCCTTAGATACTCAGAGTTTGTGTTTCCATTTTTATAATCAAACAGTGAGAACGTAGCTGGTCGCCTATGGTGGAAGAGGTTGTGGAAACCTAAACACACCCAGTGTGGGCTAAGTGGGAGAATGCTTGGCAGCGTCCTCCGTGAGCTCTGCCCCTCTCCTTGGCAATCCGTTTAGATCTCAATGGAAGTCGTTGGCTGGACTCAGTCCTCGTGAAAGCATAAGGAAAAGGCGCCGGGCTTGAACGCTGTCAGCCTAATAAGATCAATGAACAGGAAGTCAGTAACGCCTTTGTAGAAGGAAAGCAGCGCCTTCTGAGTGCAAGCGAGGCTGGTGGTGGCCAGCCATGGTAGCGCTCAAGCTCCCTGGGCGAGTGACAGGGTATTGTTGCCTCCACCACGGATCGCTTTCCCCTCATGGAAGGGACCTTTGAGTAACACATGTAGAGAGACATGCAGCAAAACAGTAGCGCTCTTGGGATTATGGAGACTGAAAGCTGTTTCATGCCAAACTAGAATAAAGAAATGTGACAACGGAATGGAAGATGGGATCGGATATTTTTATAGCAAAAGATGTCGCTGGCATTATTGGAATAAATACAAATAATGATGCAGATGCTAAATTGCTTTGCATCAGTAGTAGGTCCTTTATTGTGGCTGTGTTGCAGCTACATGGTGAAATGACTTTTGCACCTGGAGACACACAAATATTTGGGGTGCAAGTCTGAATGTCTGTAATACAACCTCCTAGGCATGAAGCAAATGTAATATGATGTACTATGTGGAGAAGTTGAAGATTAGGGCGATACATGCTTTTCCTCTTTCAGTCTCCCTAGGTGTTAGAATTATAGGTGTTCACCACCAGGCCTAGTTCCTTTTCTTTTTTAAAAAATAAAATTTTATTTACTGTCTCAGCCTCCCATGCTGGGATCATAGGCATGTGCTGCTACTGCCAGGCTTTGACCAGATTGCTCTGAGTCTTGCAAAAGCACAGGTGTCCTGGACACTTAGTATACAGGATAAAAGTCCAGCTTGTACAGCTGCTGCTTGATTTAACATCTTATCTAATAACAGTAAAAACAAAGAAATCCTTTTCTTTTGGTTTCTTTGTGCCAAGGTCCGTCGATGTTGCTCAGGCTGGGCTCCAATTTGTAACCCTCCTCATGCGATTCCAAGGATCATAGGTCTTTGCACAAAGCCCAGTGTAACGTCATCCATTTAACCCTGTGGCAGCCTGTAAGCACTTTGTGTTCACACTTTGAAATTTTTTATTTTCTTAACTTTATAGTTATAGTGAGTTAAGCTTTATTGTGAATCAGTTTCACTGAAAGTGTTGTGGGCAGCTAAATTCGATAGAAATATTATAGGCAGTCAGACAGGGCCAGGCCCTCAAGGAGTTGATATGGAAGACAAGGGAACTTTGCAGCTTTGGAAGAGACAGACACTCCCATATGGGCCAGACCTCAAGACACAAGAGGAAACAAATACAGCTACACACTTCCCTAGAGATGGGCATCAGAGATCGATATTCTAAATAGGTATCAGTCACCTTGAGAGAGCCCAAAAATGTCACTAACCCAACCCCAACAAGAAGAGTCCCTGTTCTGCATTCATGCCCTCTTGCTACCTGACTCGATTCCTCATTTGGTCCTGGATTTAATCAAGTTTACCTGAGCAATGGTGCTTGTGATCTCATTGGTTGACCATAGTTTTTTTTTTCCCACCTCATGCCCACCTGTGTGAGTTCCCATGATCTCCACCTTAGACCCGCCTCACCACATGGTTTTGCCTTATAAAACTCCCTGGAAGAGACAGCTCCTGGGTTAACCCTCTCAGGTCACCCTTCCGTCACTCTCTCAGACAGAAGCTTTCTTTCCCCAAATAAATATTCTTCTCTAATCTCTGTTTATTCCTAAAATTCATTCTTTGGTTTTAGAGAACACAAACTCGTCCCAGATACCTATCAGGTTGGGAGTTTCCTTCCCCTATATCAAAAGGTTGACAGTCTCTAATGGTCATAGAGACATACGACTAGCCAACTGTAAGCCTGAGATTTCTGGAAGAGTGGAGTTTTCTGGGCTGACAAGGGTGTGTTTAGTTTCTTCCCCTTGTCCTGACGTCTGCAGAGTGGATCAGACGCAGCCATGTTGGACCTTATCCTGATCATTAATGAGGGAAGCTCAGGAGGGTGGGGATGGTGAAGGTGAAGAGATGGGAAAGGCCAAGACCACTCAAGAACTAGATCAACACTGGACTGACAGCTTTTTGACTTTTTTTCTATAAAGCAAAATTAAACGTTGTCTTATGTAAGCCATTGATACTTTGGATTTCCTACTAAATTTTCCTCACTGACTGACCAGATTACTCTGATTTTTAAAATTTATTTTTAATTTTATTGGTATAATTCATGTCTTTTTGCTCTTCCTTCCTTCCTTTCTTTCTTTCTTTCTTTCTTTCTTTCTTTCTTTCTTTCTTTCTTTCTTTCTTTCTTTCTTTTTTTCTTTTTGAGGCAGAGTCTCACACTGCAGTCCAAGCTGGCCTTGAGCTCACTTTGCAGCCCAGGCTGGTATCAACTCACAATGATCCTCCTGCCTCAGTCCTCTGAGTGCTGGGATTACAGGGTTCCACCACCACACCCAGCCCTTGACCAGATTACTCTAATGGCTTGAAAAAGCATAATTATTTTGGGTACTTAGTACACTAAAGTATCAAACATCCATTCATTATGTTTTCCGAGTCTTTCAAGTTCAGTAAAGCTTTATGGAAAGACTGTGACCACCGAGCCAACACACCAGATAGCTGGTGAGGGGAGGGCCGATTCCGAGGTCTTCCCTCCCTTCTGGTTTTTTCAAACAGGAACAGGCAGAGCAAGGCTAACACGGACACATTTCTTGTGGTGCACAGGAAGTATGTGTGGCTCTCTCCCTCTTCCAAGACCTTGGGCATTAACTAGGCTTAGAACGAAAAGTTCTGATCACTGGAAGAAACGAATGAGGCTAGATGCTTGTCTCTAGACTTGTCATACTCGCCCTCCTTAGTGCTGCTGCGGGGTCAGCCTTGGGGCGTCTCCCAGTCAGTGGTGTTCGGGTTGATTTCCCTAATTGTGTCCTAGGAGCCAGGTCAACGATTAACCCACTAGAGTGAGCTTAGCAGCACAGCCGACTCCTTCTGGAGGATTAACTCTTGCTGGGGGTTCGTTCCTCAGCATGCTCCACAGATGCCTCCTGGGTTCTCTAGAGCTTTCTGCATCGATGCTCTTTTATTAAATCTCAAAAGAACTGAATTAAGTGTGTACAAGGTCTTCGAACATTGTTAAAATTGGCAGGAAACTGTGTGGTCAAGACAACTGAAATGAGCAATGGGGAATGAATTGGAAACTAAAATTAGAACCCAGATCTTGCTTGCTGTATTTTGTGCCTCCTGTTATGTTACATAAGTTAGAAGTCCAGGGAAGGAAAGAAGGTTAATTTTTTCAATTTTTTGATATTCCCTTGGGTCTGTAATAGCAGCTGACACCAAGCAGTCTCTATCCCTATTTACTGAATTCTTGGGGAATGTTTCACATAGAAAATAAATTTTTCCTTTTACTTAAAATGTTTGTTTATGTATAAGCTGATTTGTCCACATCTTTATGAACACTTCCAAAGTAATTTAGTCATATTTCACTATGAGAAATAATACAAATATAAAAGATGGTTTCCGCACATCAAATATGCAGAAAAGCACATATGGTCTCTACTTCCACTTTTCCTTTCACAGCACTGGGGACTGAAATGAAAATTTTTATGTTGAGCTAGATCTCCAGCCCTTTAAAAATTTGTTTTCTTTTAAGTCAGAGTTTCTCTAAGCCTCCTAGGTGGAACTCAGACTTGGGACTCTCCTCCCATGGGCTCGTGTTTCAGGCACACAGCGTTGCACGCAGCTTTCTTTACACTTAGCAGATAAAATGAGTCTCTAGTAAGGAGGTCAGTGAAATGGCTACAAATTAGTTCATATTAATTGTACAAACTCATGGCTTTCACTGTGACATTTTCATACATAAAATGAAGCATATATTGGGGCCAGGGAAATAGCTCAGTAGCATAGGTGCTTGCCTGGCAAGTGCAAGGGCCTGAGTTCAATTCCTGGTCCTGAAAAAAAAAAATAAGAAGCATATATTAACATAATGAAAGGGTTCATGGTAGAAAAAGACTGATAGTTTATCTTTAAAATAAACAAGTGTTCTGTTGTGTAGATTTTCTGCTACCTAAATTTGTACAGCCACGAAAACTTTCTCAACACGTTGCAAAGTGACACATAGGATACGAAGATCAGATGCCATTACTTAACAACGTCGGCACATTTCATCTGAGTATCTTACCCTCTGCCTTGGCATCCCCTTCTTCCATCCACTGGCAGTGTCTGAGCTGCTTGAATAATATAGTTAGAGATGCTCTGTAATTGTTCTGCTTGACTTCTTTTGATTTCTTTTCTCAGTAGACAGGCCAGAGGGGTTCTTGGAGCCCAGCAACCTCCCGGTGTCCTGGGGTGACCTTCTTTTGTGGAGTGATCTCTCTCCAAGTGAGCTGTTCTTTTAGGGGGAAATGCCTGCTATTCTCCATGGAGATTTTAACAGTGTCAGGAAAGAATTTTGATGGAAAATATAAACATAGAGCAAAAAGTCAAGAAATGTGTCATAAACCAAAGCATCTATTTATACACATCTGTAAGTTCTTATCTAAGCCCATAAGCATCTTCTGGGTTACAGATCCTATTTTTACCAAGAATAGCAGAAGAGAGGAAAAGAAACCCTGGGGGCGCAGAGAGGGGGAGGATTATACTGATGAATGATGAATGGGGGATCAAAAACAAATGTAGTCATTCCAAAGTTAATCCTGAGGGAATTTGACCTTGGGTGATACAAAAGATGAATGTTTTGTTATATAGGTCTTGCTTTAACTTGCCCTTGATCACCCAGCAGAAAAGCTTAATTATGAGGCATAAAACGCAGAGCTAGATTAGTATGATGAGCTGTAAGAGGCGTAAACCAACAGCTTTCCACATTGCCAATTTCACCAGTAACCCACTGTAATTATGGAACAGTGGACTATGTATACAACTACTTCCTCTTAGTTCAAAGAGAAGAAAATTTTTCTTTTTTCTTTCCTTACCAATATCAATTAGAAAATTTATCATGTCTACACCCTGTGCTCTGTATAACTACTATGAGAACAACAATATGCAATGTGTCAATTATTGTGAATGTACTACTAATGTGTTTTGAAACTATCATATTGTTATTTCCCATTGAAAGTAACAAAATAAATAAATAAATAAATAATAAACAAATACGGCCTCCCGAAGTGTTCTTTACTGACCACTATATTTGACCTTAGTTCTTTACATCAAAGCAGTAGCTTCCAATCCTCAAGATACGTGAATGGGCGATATGAATTTAATACATATTTTCACCTTTTGCCTCCAGGAATATAAATTGAGTTAATTAGGTTAAACAATAGTAGTGGTAATGAGATTTTTCCTTTTAATAAACATTTTAGGAAATCAGATTGAGGTAAAACTTAGTAAGGGTAACTAGTGTGTGTGTGTGTGTATGTGTGTGCACGTGTGTGCATGCACACGCACGTTTGTGACTTATTTGAATACACGTAGTCATCTTGCAATTTCAGAATTTAAAGCAAAAGAAGGGATGAGTAGTGGAGAGGTGGATGAGAAGCCTCTAGATGTCAGCTGCTATGATGCCTAAGGACACTATAGGGGAGATGGACTAGGAATTTTTCTGCTGTGATTTTTCAACTGACATGTCATTTGGTCAGGTTTAGGTCGATCCAAGCCTACAAAAACCAAGTCAGGGCTTTCTCAGCACCATCAGGAAGCTGGGCTAAGCAGAAAGCGAGCCGTGTCACACCATGGTGGAGTGACAACCCTATCTGACAGCAGCGTGCTCTGGGGTCAAGTTTTCATGGTTGTTGGGGTATCCTAAGTTCCCTGGGATCACTTAACTTATGTCTAAAATAAAAATTAGAGGCAGATGGATTTTGGCTTCTCTTCTAGAGAGAACCTCCACAGGAAGTCTTTCCTTAAGCATTCCATAATTGTTGGGTTGTGATTCTGCTACACACTGTGCGACAATTTTCTCCAGCACTTGTTTGGTCCCCGAATCTGTACTCCATGTCCCTAAAATCCTGTCTCACATTAAGCTGGTTACAATTCCTGAATGTCGTCTCGTAAGTTGGGAAAATGTGATTCAGGAAAGATAGGTGACCTAATATATGGTTTGTGAGAGTCCCTCAGACACCTTTCAACCCAGGCTTGAATCCCAATTCTCCCATGAACCACTCTGGATTAAACGTGTGAAAGTCACTTGCCTTGGTTTCTCCATCTGTAAAGTGAAGACTGCAACAGTATTTTTCTCACAGGGCTCTCACCCACGCCTTTGCACTAATGGTTTTCAAATATTTTCTGCAAGATGAGCCCTCAGCCCACGTGTGAGCGTGACCTGCGGGCTTACTCAGCGCCGGCGGCGACGATTCTGAGGCCACGCACATTCAGACTTAGAAGCCATCCGCAAAGGAAGACTCAGCGTGGCTCCCAGCGAGGACCAACTGCATTTGTAAATCATATTTTGCATAAGGGAAACCCTGGCAGTCCACGATCCAGATACCTTCTGAATTAGAAACAATATTCATATTCTGAGAGAGTTCACACAACCACAATACACACCGTTGTCACTCACAGGAGGGTTGTGAGGTTGGAACAGCGTTCTGTTTTAAAGATGGGGAAACCACAGTACTGAACAGTGGCATTGTTTACTGAGTGCTGCATTGAGTGGCTCTCTTGGGCTTTCCGGTCCCAAGGGCTCTTTAATAAGTAGATCAACACAATAAAGAATAATGCTACAGTAAGTCCTCACATTATAGATTTGTGCATTCATTTTTTTGTTGGTCTGTTTCCACATCACGTAGGATCCCAGTCCTTGTGGGGAGTTGGTGCTCGCCTGTCACGACCCCAGCTCCTTCTTCCCTCCTCCCTTCATTCCATTCCTCTACCTCTGGGTCGCCCCGCCCCCCCATGTGAGGAAGATTCACCTCCTTATTTCCTCTCATCTAGGTTTTATTTTGCTCTCTTTTACTTGCCGGGCTTCTCCTTGGCAACCCAATCTCCTACATTTTCACCTCCATCTCTTCCCTTCCCTGGGCAGTTTCCTTAAATCCACTATTTTCACTTAGCATTACTCCTTCCCACGTTTCCTACCTGCCATATGATTATCAGTTGTGAAGCGCTGCCTTAGTACGATTTGCCACGGTTGCGCGAGGTCAAGCGACGGATGGTAGCGGATCTGATACAGTTCTGTAGCTTTGATGCACGCGTGTCTTTGGATGATCTTTTCTCTCCTCCTGTCTACTATGCATCTACGTATGTGTCTGTACGTCTATCATTTGTTTATCATCTATATTAAGTGATGCATTCACGGGAGGGTGGTAAATGTCCAGTTGCTGAATTACGGCAGGCATGATCATGTTTTTCCTCTTGCTCCAGCATTCTGGCTGATGAGTGGTTATGCACTGACTATTCCAGCAGAGGGCAGTAGAACATGCTCTGTAGCTCTCCAAGGCTTACCGATCTGGTGTTGATAGTTGGAACACAGTATTTTGTCCTGCTATGTTTGAAGACAGAGTAATATGAGAGTGTTTGTTGAAGAAGTTACATTAGTTTAGTTATAAATGAAGTAAAAATACTGACTATTGTAAACATTATGTATCACACATACACCAAGAAACTAAAATAATAGAAAATGCTTAGCAGAAATATGTTATTACAGAATATAAGAACACAAATCTCCCCGAGATTATTAATTTTTAATAAGATAAGCTAAAATATATCTTGCACTTCATAACAATCATAATGACTAAAATTTATGATGCTCATATAGCTCTGCATTGTATGACAATTAATTTGTGAGTCAACAAATAAAAATATTTGTAGGGCAGAGAGCTTTTCCAGATCTCCACTTGATAGAAAAATTTTTTCCAAAACTTGTGTGTTCACAAGTTTAAGCATATCAGGATGTGCATATTTTTTTCTGTCTTTGATCTCTATTGATCTCCTTGATCTCCCCACCTGTTTGATTGCGTTTCCGTGCCCAGCCCCTCACAGGTGTGCACCATTGTCCTCTGCAAATGTGGACAATGCAAGTCCTTCTTTGGCTCTGGTTACCACAACCTGTGCTAACTTTCAACCTGGAAGAGAGACTAGAGAGGAAGTGAAATATCCAGATGCGGCAGGGCGTGGGGCACACATCTGGAATCTCAGCTCCTTCGAGGAGGAGGAGGTTGAGGCAAGAGGGTCACAAGCTTAAGCCTCATCTGGAAAGTTAGCAACTTAGAGGACCCCTAACTCAACAACAACAACAACAATAATAATAATAATAATGCAGATGTAGCTTATTGTCAAGGCCTGGGGAGAGAGAGAGAGAGAGACAGAGACAGAGAGACAGAGGCAGAGACAGAGACAGAGACAGAGATAGAGATACAGAGAGAGACTTTGTTCTCATGGGAGTCAGAGCTTCAGCTTGACTGGCTTTGAGATCTGCCCCAGATGGAGCACAAGTACAGGTGTGTCTGGTGGGAAGACGAGGTCTGCCAGGTCTGTATTTGGCCCTTCATGCATTTCTTGCCAGCATCCTTCCCCTATGCCACTTTCTACCCACCATGAACTAAGAAATTTTGCTCTGTTACACCCTCTGCCATATCCCTGCCTTGAAGCTAACTGGTTATGGACTGAAAAGTGAGCAAGCTAATCCTCTTCTTTTTAAAGTTGAGGATATGGTATATTGTGCTGCACCACAAGAAAGCAGACTGGTACAGAAATCGGAACAGAAAAGTGGCATTATTGTCTTGTCTATATCTGACCTGATGGTTTTAGAAGCCCTTGAAACTGGTTTGCCAAAGTCATTTAGAAGGGTCTAGAGACACTGGCTGCAGATGCTGTGGGCGGGTTTGTGGCTGCTGCTGTCAACAACCTGGAGCATGGTGCTGGCCAGAGCTCAGGAAATAGCAATCTGATAGGAATATGGACCGTAAAGGGCAGTGTTAGGTTTCTGTCTGGAATAAGAACTCCATTAGTAATTGGACTAGAAGGCAACGGTGGCAAGAAATTTGTCTACATTTTGCTCATGGCAAGAGACTTTGCATAAGATTCATTTCAACCTGATGGAAGAAAATACAAGACAGCCTCACATTCAGGCTGTGCTATGGATAGAGTTGACTGCTTTAAACCAGGTTGACAATGAGAACTAGGGCAAAAGTGGAGCAGAAGAGTTGGAAAGACTTGAATTTTGGCCCCGAAGAAATCATCTGTAATAATGGGGCCAAAGACGCATAGACACTAAGGGAATTAGTGTTATTAGGGTTGGGGAGATGGCTCTGTGGTCTAAGTGCCTGCCTGGCAAGTGCAAGGTCTGGAGTTCAATTCCCAATACCACTTGTTGTGCTAGTCTTGAAACCTTGGGTGCCAAATCAGTCACCAAAACCAGGCATGAGGATGATGCCTATAATCCTAGCATTAGGGAAGCCAAGAGAAGAAGATCACCACAAACTGGAGCTGTGTAACAAAATAAATAAATAAATGAAACGACATTAAAAAGATTAGTGCCATTGAAAAGAAACTAAGTGAAAAAAAGCTTAGAGGGTTTCTCAAGAATCAGGAAGGCCTCAACCATTGAAGGCTCCAGGGTTCCCAAGGTTCCACACTCTCTTTTCATCCTTTTCTTCGAGAAGAGCATCCCTAAACCCTATCACTGAGAAGGGCTACTGAGGGAGTTGGCTCCTCCGGGTGCATTTCACCAGGATTAGCCCATCAGGTCGCTGCAGTCATGGTCTAAGGGGCCTTGGCAACTGCGTGAGCTGATAGCCGCTTCTATGATGCTGCTTTTCTAAGGCAGAGTGTGGGAGTTGTGGGGCTGAAGAGCGTTTCTTCATTCAAAGGATGCTTTGGAATACAGGGAAGAAACATCTGTGACGGCGATGTGTGAAGTGGTGAGGATGAAGCCAAAGGCGCAGTGAAGGCTCCAGGAAATTGGAGAGTGCAGGAATGTGGAAAGTCTGGCAAGGAAAGCTGTAGGCCAAATGGGACAAGCCCAAGGGGAAGGCTGTGTGGGCTGTGGACCGGAAGGCCTGGGGTGGAGGGACCAAGGCCTGTGCGACTTCTGTCCTGCTAGGGTGTCTCCGGGGCCAGATATAGAGCTACAGAGCTTAGTATTTTCTCTGCTGGGCTCTCGTCTTGCTTTGTTCTGACTCTTTTCTATAACCTTATTCTTTCTTTTTGGCATGATAAGGGTTCCCCTGTGGTACTGTTCCTTGGGATTATGTAGTTGTTTATTTTTTATTATTATTTTTACAAAGGTTCACAGCTCAGTGTGAACTTGGAGCCTCAGAAGAAACTCGGACTTGGGCTATTGAAAATTGCTGGGCCTTTTGAGACTTTAGGGAAGGCTTTCTTATTTTTTAAAATTATTAGTATTTATTGATGTAGGGTCTCGTTGCACAGCTTGGACTGGTAGTGAGCCTCCTGTGTCGGCCTCCACAGCCCTGGGCATTTGGGCATGTGCCACCACGCCCACTTTCAGGGCCAGCACAGCACACACAGGGTTCCAAGGCCAGCATGACATGTGGTATTGGGGATCAAACTCGGGACCTTGGGCTTGCCAGGCAGGCTCTTAGATGCCCTAGCTATCTCACCAGCCCTAGAGAAGGGACTGTTGACTTTTGGGTTCTAGGCAAGGTAATTGTGTTATGTTTGGCAGAATTATCAACATTCTATTATTTTATTTGGAGATTAAGCATGGCTGAAGGGGGTAGGTTTCAATGACAAGTTGAAAACGATTGGAATGTGATAGGGTGGAGCTTCAGTTTGATTTTGGGGTTCATCCAGTGTGCTCCAGAACCAGAATGCACTACTAGGGGTATTTAAGTGGGTGGTGGGGACAGGCTGTGGAGTCTGTGCGTGCTGTCTGCAGTTTTCCTCTCTGGTCTTCTGTCCCCACTTTCCTTTCACAACACCATGACCCACGCAGTTGCTCTCTGCCACAACGTGGCATCAGGATTTCTTTGCCTGGGAACCCGCTGGCCAGGGGCGGGAACTATGGGCACATTAAAGCTCTTTAAATAGGAGCTACTGAGTATTGTGTCTTAGAGACAAAACTTCGGCTGGTTGCTTATGGAACTTACAGTCCAGAAAGGTGCACGGGCGAGTGGGGAAAGGCAGTAAAGAATCGCCATGATATTAACCAGAATTCACTGATGCTCTGCAAAGGCTGAGGGTGACACTTGTGCTATAGGCACGGCACAGTCCTGGCGGCAGGCGGGGACGATGGTCAGTGGTGCGAGGTTTGAGAGACTGTAGTCCACCACACGGATGGAGCTGGTGACGTGCCTAAGGATTCTTCTGAAGAAGTTGCTTCCCCCATTATTTTTCAAAGCTATTTACCGAGGCATTAATTGCTTTTACTTAGTCTTAGACACAAAGATAATGAATTTATTTTATTTTAATTAATTAATTTATTTATTTATCTATTTTGCTGGACCAGGATTCGAACTCACGACCTTGCACTTGCCAGGCAGGCACTTGTGCCACGTAGCTATCTCCCCGGCCCCAAAGATGATGAGTTGAAGAAACAAATTTTCTAATTTATAAGGTCTGTTAGAAACCTTTGTCAAAATTTTTATTTGCCACTACTGGATACATATATTTGTATTTTTATTAGCCTCATTTCTTTCTAATGAATTTTATACTTTATCATTAATTTCTTGGCCTTTCTTAGATATTTCTAATGTATAGTATATTATTACTTTTGTAATTCTTGGAATTCATCTCAAATTATATTTTTTTTGAAAACTCTAAGGATATAAATGAGTAAGTACATGAAATAAAATAAATTATTCCTGGCCCATGACCAAGAGCTTACTGAAAAGTAAGAACACAGCCAAACAAAATAAGGAGGAGTTCTTGGATTAAGGACTTGAAGTTAATTTGAATCTTTTTTTAAAATTTATTTTATTTTCTTAAACCTCATTTATTTGTTTGTGTTATGGCCGGCTCAGCCTGCCCTAGGGGTGGGACTGGCGCAGCATGTGGTGCCTGAGATCGATCCGCGGTCCCTGCGGTTGCCCAAACTTTCCGACGCAGGTGCTTTAGACCACTGAGCTGTCTCACCAGCCTGTTAGTTTGAATCTTCAAGAAACAAAAAGCAATGAAATGTTAGGGTTCTATGAATGTTAATGTTCTGATGTTTGGTTTATTCAGCAATCTATATATTTAGTATAGTGACTGGCAGCATGTATTTATTGATTGAGTAAATGGATGAATTAATCTGTGTCAATGATGGCAACAAAAAGAAATTCTCTTCAAAAATTTCCAGGTCTCAGAGAAAGTCTTTTCTGAGTAAATATAACTCCTTGCTGCTTATTAGGGATTTTGCTTGACCAGTTTGTGAAGAAGTCTGGACTTTGTACAGTCGCTGTCTTGTGTTAAGAGGATCTGTGTCTCTCTAACACTTGTGTACGTTCTTTCACGCTGAGGGACAGCAGTGGCGGGAAGAAGGCATAATCAGCAGCAGGCTTTGAGCTTAGTGTTGCCTTAGCTTTATGTTCTCAGGGAGTCCTAGGCAATCTTCTGCAAAACTCTTTCAATAAAATTGTTACAACAGTCTTCTGCCTCATGGTTATTGTAGTCACTTTAGAACCCTCAAGATAAAAGACTATGATTTTATGTGGAATTTGCTCATTCATTAAGAAATAAAAAGAAAATCTATCTGCTATAAAATAGATGTTAAACTAATTAGGAAAAAACATTTATGAAGCCAGACAGAGGACACAGTGTTTCCATATATACTGCTCTGCTCTTTCCAAATCTTGGATATACACTAAGAAATAGGCCTCAAACACATACTGGAGACAGCACACAGGTTTAGGGTGAACCATGAAATTCACAGAGGGAGGTTACACGCACAGCACCTGTTGCTTGTGAAAAATAATATATTTAAATATGTTCAGGAAAGTGTCTACAAATGACTATACTTTATACTTTAACCCCTCAATATACTATGTCTCCCGCAGTTGTATACCAGTTCTACAAAGGGTAATGGCAGATATTCTAGAAAGAGACAAAAATGGCTACAACTTCAAGAACAGCAACAGAAAGGAACCATCAAGCAAAGAAAGCATCTAAACAGAGAACAAAAGTAGGGAACTTAGAGGAAGAAAATAAAAAAGCAAGAATAAGCCAATATATATGTTATAACAATCAGTGTTATTTATTTATATATGTATGTATGTATGTATTTATTTATTTATTTATTTGCAGTATCAGGGATTGAACTCAGGACTCTGAGTTTGCCAGGCAAGCGTTTATTCTACTGAGCTATCTCCCTGGCCCCAATCGGTGTAAATGACCTCAATTAGCCAAGCAAAAGCATCAGACTAGCAGACTGGATTAAGAAACAAAATCCAGCCATATGCTGTATACAAGAAATCCACTTAACACAAAAGGAAATTCATAGAATGAAAGCCAAAGGAAGGAAAAGTTCCTGTTTTCTGTCACAGGAAAAAGCAGGTTTGCTATTCTGTTTGCAGACAATGTGAGCTTCAAACCATGAATGATCAAAACAGATAAAGAAGATCGCTACACACTTGTTAGGGGAAAACTACAATAAGAAAAGATAATAATCATGAATATATATGCATCAAATGCAGGAGCACCCAACTACATAAAACAAATTCTAACAGACCTGAGAAATCAATAACACCATTGCAATGGGTGACTTTAACATCCCCCCCATTGTCACAAGGAGATAGATTAATTAGGTAAAAAAAAAAAAAAAGTAGCTAAACCAAACTTGTGAAGAAATGGACTCAAGGGACCATTACAGAGTGTTCCTCCTAATAATGTCAGAATACACATTCTTCTAAGTTGCACATGGGGTGTTCTCCAAAACAGACCATGTGCTAGCACAGAGAACCCGCTTAAGCAAATGCAAAGGAATTGACATTATCCCATAATTTCATATTATCCGATGACACTGCAATGAAACTGGAATTATTGACCAAAAAAATCACAAAAACTTCTAAAGCACATAGAAAGTAAATAATACCCTCCTGAATAATAAATGGGTCACAAATGAAGTTAAAGAAGAAATTAAACAATATTTACGTTCAAATGAAAATACAGATACACCATACCAAAACCTGTGGCATGCAATGAAAGCAACCTTAAATGGGAAATTTATAGGGAGAGGAATATAGCTCAGCAATCTAAGCACCTACCTGGCAAATGCAAGTATCTGAGTTTGATCCCTGGTACGGCATGCTATGTTGTCCTCATACCGAGCTGATCACCAAAACAGGGTTTGGTGGTGAATCCCTGTAATCCCAGTGCTGGGGAGGTAAGACAGGAGGCTCACTACGGGTCTGAGCTGCATAGCAAGACCCTCTGCCAAATAAATAAAGAAATAAAATATTTTTTTTTAAAGAAGATGTTGCTTTATAAAACAAAAAAGGGAAATTTATAGCCATGAATTCTCACATCAGGAAAACAGAAGGAGCTCAAATAAGCAGTCTTATGCTGTACCTCAAGCTCCTAGAAAAAAAGAAAGCAAGTCAAGCCCAGGGCCAGAAGAAGTCAGGAAATCATGAAGACCAGAGCAGAAAGTAGTGCAAAGGAGGTGAAGAAAACAGCATGGAGAATTAACGAGTCAAAGTGCTCTGAAAGAAAAAAGACAATTGGTCAACCTCCAGCTAACCTTGTCAATAAAAGGGAAGGAAAAATTAAAATTCATGCATGAAGGAATAAAATGGGTAAAATCACTACAGACTGTATAGCAATTCACAAAACCATCAACACCTACTTCCAAATGATTTACTTTCAGAGACTTGGAAACACAGAAGAAATGACATATTCCGAATAGCTCAATATCAGTCAACAAAATAAGACTGTATTAAATCTGTCTTTGAAGATTTTATTAAATCTTAAAAATCTTACCCACCAAAAAAATATAGGTCATGATGGATTCACAGCTAAACTTCACAAGAAATTTAGATAAGATCTAATGCCAACTATTCTAAGATTTTTCAATGAAATTGACTTCTTTTTTTTTTTGAACCAGGGATTGAACTCAGGCCCTTGTGTTTGCCAGGCAAGCACTTGTCCTACTGAGCTAACTCCCCCGCCCTTTCTTCAGTGAAATTACAAGGGAAACAATTCTTCTGAAATCATTCTTGGAGCAAGTATTGTCCTAATACCAATACCAGAGAAAGGCCCAACCAAAACAGAGAACTGCAGGTGCATCTCCTTAATGATCAGTGAAGCAAAACTCCCCACGAAGTACCAGCAAGAAGAATGCAGGAAATCATCAAGAAGATTATACATCGTGTCCAAGTGAGATTCATCCCAGGAACGTGGGAATGTTTCAATATACATAAATCAAAAAATGTAATACAACAGAACAACGGGGCTAAAGACAAAAATCACTTGATCATCTCAATAGATGCATATGCTGGTTGATTCATTAAATCAACTTGAGAGGTTTATAAATTTAATTAAGTGATTCAGCAGGGGGTTGGGATTCTTAGTTTGTAAACATCCTCATCCTGTGCAAGAGGATGGCATGAACGTTGTGTGAGTTCTACACCCTCACCCCAGGATAGCGTGTTTATAATAGGAGGAAGGAAAAGACACTGGCTAGAGGCCGCAGCTGCAGCCCTTACCTTTGATCTTTGACGTTTTCTGCTGCCATAAACCGCTGCTCTCTGCCATAGGACACTCTGCCTGGGAGCCTGCTGAGTAGAGACTGAAACCTTCTCAAACTGGGAGCTAAATACAACTTTACTTTCTTAATTTTTGGTCTCAATGTTTTCTCCCAGCAATGGGAGAACTGTAACTGAGACAATGTAGAAAAAGGTTTTGACAAAGTCCCACACTCATTCATGATAAGGACCCTACAGAAAATTGGAATAGACGGTCTTTACCTTGATCAGATCAAAGCCAGCTATGGCAAGTCAACAACCAACATCATAGTAAGTGGACAAAGCTTGAAAGCCTTCGCTTTATACTGAGAATAAGGATGCCCACTATCACCACTCCTACTCAGCAAGTTCTGGAAACGTTAGCCAGAGCAATTCAACAATAGAGAGGAATAAAAGGCATAAGATGCAGTTCTTTTTTTTTTTTTTTTAATTTTTATTTATTTATTTATTTGTTTGCTTGTTGTGTTTGTTTGTTTCTTTATTTATTCATTTCGTGGCTGGCTCAGCCTGCCCTGGTGGTGGCGCTGGCGCAGCATGTGGTGCCGGGGATCGAACTACAGTCCCCGCAGTTGCCTGAGCCCTCCTAAGCAGGCGCTTTAGACCACTGAACCATCTCGCCGGCCCATAAGATGCAGTTCTTCTGGGAAAATTCCAAGTAGGGGATAGCTGGATTGAATGGGATCTCCAGTTCTAGTTTTTTAAGGAGTCTCCACACTGCTTTCCATAAAGGTTGCACCAGTCTGCATTCCCACCAGCAGTGGAGAAGTATTCCTTTTTCCCCACAGCATCTCCAATATTTGTTGTTGGTTGATTTCTTTATGGTAGCCATTCTTTCTGGGGTGAGATGGTATCTAAGTGTTGTTTTGATTTGCATTTCACAAATGGCTAGTGATGTGGAGCATCCTCAATCCCTATAAATTTCTTTTTAGAAGAGAGACTTAAATACAAAATGCGTTTGGAAGAGTTAAAAACAATTAAGATTTATTAAAAGTGTTAATGTTTAATTATTTGACCAATCTTATATACCTATATCTATTAATCTAAAGAGATTTGCTGATGAAAATATATAATACAACCATTGTTAAATTTTTGTTCCTGATTTGAAATTCTGTGCTATATGTACTCTTGCTTGTTATTATTTTTCTATCTTTATTTCTGCTATTTCACTCTTTAAAACAAAATTTTAAATACTCAAAAAAGGCATAAGAATAGGAGAAGTTAAATTATCATTATTTACAGATGACGTGATACTCAATTTAGAAGATTTCAGAAACTCATCCAACAGACTTGTAAATTTAATAACCAAATTCAACAGAGGAGCAGGTACAAAGTCAGCACTTAGAAATCAATAACATTCCTGTACACAAACAACAAACTTACCAAGAGAGAAATTAGGGGAACCACACCCTTCACTGTAACATTCAAAAAAATGAAATACTTAGGAATCAATCTAACAAAGGAAGTAAAGGTTTACACAGTGAAAATTACAGTACTCTGAGAAAAGGGATCAAAGAGGCTTTCACAAAATACAAAGATATTACTTGCTTATGGATCACAAGAACCAATATTAGGAAAATGGCCATACTCCAAAAATTGTTATGCAGATTCAATGCAATTCCAATTAAAACAGCAATAGCATAGCTCACACATCTAGAGAAAACTTTCCTAAAATTTGCCTGAAACCAGATACTTGTCATAGAAAAAGCAGTCCTGGTCAACAGCAAAAAGATAAAAATAAAAAGAAAAGAAAAGAAAAGAAAGAAAGAAAAGAAAGAAAGAAAGAAAGAAAGAAAGAAAGAAATAAAGAAAGAAAAAAGAAAAGAAAAGAAACAAAGAAAGAATCCAAATACAGTGGTGCATACCCATAATCCCAGCACTTGGGAGGCTCAGGCAGGAGGATCTTGTGAGTTTGAGATTAACCTGGGCTGCACAGTGATCTCAAGGCCAGTGTGAACTACATAATGAGACCCTGTTTCAAAGAGACAACAAAGAAAAAAAAAAAAAAATAGAAAGGCAGGAGACATCACAATCCCTGACTTGAAATTATACTTCAAAGCTACTGTGGTAAAAAATCAGCATGGTGGGGCTGAGGAGATAGCTCCATGGCACAAGTGCCTGCCTAGCAAGTGCTAGGTCGTGAGTCCAATCCCCAGTCCTGAAAAAAAAAAAATCAGCATGGTACTGGGAAAAAATAATACCATTATTGATTTTATGTGTGTGTGTGTATGTGTGTGTGTGTGTGTGTGTGTGTGTGTGTGTGTGTGTATGTGGTACCAGAGATTGAACTCAAGACCTTGAACTTGCCAAGCAAGTGCTTATTCCACTGAGCTATCTCTCCAGCCCTGGGAAAAAGTAATAAATAAAAAATAAAAATTAAAAACAATAGACTTGAGGATAAATGGAACAGATTAGAATATGCAGACATAACAACAAAAACACTCAGTCTTCTTATCTTTGACAAAAGGGCCAAACATGCTCACTGGAAGAAAGATAGCCTCTTTAATAAATGATGCTGGTGAAACTGGTTTTCCACATGCCAGAGATCAGACCCATGTTTATCACCATCTACTACATTAAATTTAAAATTGATAAAAGTTTTAAATATTAAAAAAGGAACACCAAATTTGCTGGGAGAAAGTCAGTAGAAATCTTGAATGACACTGACAACAATTCTACAAAGCACTGTACATGGTTTCTAAGTAAACCCTGAGGGGATTTGACTGGCCTTGAGAGATACAAAAGTTCCATGTTAGGTTATACAGGTCTTGCTTTAACTTGCCCTTAACCACCCAGCAGAAAAGATTAACCATGAGACATAAAATGTAAAGCTAGATTAGTATGCTGAGCCATAAAAGGCTTAAATCACCAGCTTCCAGCACTGCCAGTTTTGCCAATAACCCACTGCAATTATGGAACATTGGATTATGCATACAACTACTTTCTCTTAGTTCAATGAGAAGAAATTTTTTGTATCAATCATGATTAGAAAAAAATATCAAATCTATACCCTGTGCTCTCTGTAACTACTAGGAAGACAACAATATGCATTGTATCAAATACTGGAAATGTACTACTAATG
>PVKN010007690.1:0-26218 GCA_004027915.1 Capromys pilorides | reverse complement strand
TTTAAAAACATACATAAAGTGGTTTTAAAAGGTAGTGAAAACAACAATGTGAATATGTACACATTCTTGCAGTGTTTATTTTCTGAGATGTGTGTATGTGTGTTCTTTTACCTGATTATGAGAATCTCTTGTGTTAAAACCATTCTTACCACTTTAAGAATTGCCCTGCACCAGCTCAGTCAAAGAAAAGAGGAAAGGCTGTTTTCCTCATTTTAAAATCTGATAACATTAGGAGGAAAGAAAATAATTGGTTAAAATGATGCCTTTAGGTCATGTGAGTTTCTGTTGTTTCTTCAGACCATTGTGTCTAGAAAACAAACTTGCAATTTTTTTAAAAATTCTGTTCGGAAAATTACTTAGTTTTGATTCATTTCTCTCACATTAGAAAAAGTTTGCTATGGCTGTGATTCCCATCGTTTGTGAAAGATTTCCAGTTGATTGTCTAGATCTCCATGGCCATGCCCAGAAATAAAGGTGTCAGTTAACGTAAGTGTGATGTGCTGGCCCACGGCCACTGTGAGCTCCTCTTGGTTCCCAGGCCACTGCTGTGCCGACCACCCATCCGATCTCCTGGGACTCTGCCTGTCCCTCTGTTCCTCTATGATGGCCACCGCCAACTCTTGGGGTCCCTGTGGCAGCTAGCAGGCCTGGATGTACCCATGTAAGGCAGGCACCAGGATTAGTACTTGGGGTACCTGTGTTCTGAGAGAGAAAGGAAGCTTTCTTCTTTCACTCCGAGCTTAACCTTGGCCACCTGGAAAAGTGTGGCAGTGACCAGCATTACAGGATTCAGTGGAAGTGACTCTGGTCATTCTGTCCACTATCTTCTCGAGCCAATAAATTCTAAGTCTATAATTTGGATGTTGAACTAATAGAAAAGGGCTTTTTCTCCAGTGATCTAGACTGGTAAAGTTTAGATTTATGTCTGCTCTAACTTATATCTAACAGATTTCTTCTATGACAACTGCCACATTTCGCATCATTTTGGGCTCCTTGGGTGGGTAAGTTTAGTAACTCCCACACCAGACAAGCGAGTGAAATCTGCCTTATAGAGAGAGCGCACTACCTGACAGTCTCCTATCATAGGAATACACTGATTCCTGGAAGGGAAATTCTAAGTAATCCCCTCAATTTCATGCCTTTCTATAAGTAAGTGAATAAATCACAGTTCTTGCACGACTTGAAAAATATTTAAACTATTCAGTGAAAAAAATTAGTAAATGTCATCCTCTACTTTTAGGAGGGTTTAATATACAGTATTCTTCAGATTCTAACACAGTATGAGTTCATGGCAACAGATTGAACCAGTGGTGGGCTAGAGGCAGAACACACAGATCAAAAGCCAAATTTTCAGTTTCAAAGACCTTTGCAAGCCAGTTGGCTTCAATTTTGTTAGATGTTTGGTGGCTTTCTCCAGAAGACATTGTGGGAGTCTTTCTAGTATGATAATAAGCAAACAGCACAAACCACAAGTGGATCTTGTGCTTTCCTCCCCTACTTCCAGCCCTAAGCAAGGGTTAAGTATTTTCCAGGGCATCCAGGGCATTCTGGAACGCAGAATTGAGTCTGATCAGTGGGATCAATGCTGAAGAATTCTCCGTAGATGGCTTCCTCTGATTTAGGTACTGGTGCTGATCATGCGTGGTATGTTTATATATTCCCAGGAAAGGGGTAAGTATAGAGAGTAAGTTCCAGATTTTTCAATTGACATTGAATGTTTGGAGTTTTCAACTACCAAGCGTGAGAGTTAACACCAAGCATTATTTGTAAAACTGTGTGAGTTCTATAAGAAGAGTAAGGAAACGTGGGGGCAAATTACCTTCAAATGCTCTTGCTAAGTGATAATTCCTAACCTTTACGGTTTGACCTCAAAATAAAATTTAGGGATTGCTGTAAATCTTTTCTTCGTTCTGTGCCCACTAGCATAACCAGTTAGCAGTGCTAAGTTGGCTAAACTCTGGGTCCCAGCAGAAGTTCTGGAAACAGACTAGCTATCCCGCCCTTTCCCAGGAGCCTTAGCTCACATTTCCTACAGCTTGGGGACATGCCTCAAGGCCAGTGGCCTGGACTGGGGGAGTTTCTAAGAAAGCTGTATAACCTGATCTGGGCTTGGAAGAACCCAGATAAAGCTACAGATGGCCTGCGCTAGCAAGTCCCCTGAGGTCTTGCTTGAGTAAGATATATTCGTTGATGTATCCGTGAATTCCTGCAAAGTTCAGTGACAGAGCTCCTCCTTGACGTTTGAAGATAATGATTTGTAGGAGAAAAAAATCATCATTGTTTCTCAGGGAAAAGAAGAAATGATAGCAAAAAGTACTATATCTCCAAGTTCAGATTTTGTCAATTTTAGAGATTATATTTAAATCATATATTTTAATGTGCAAGACTTATGATGTATTTCCTCTAATCAGTGCTCTTTTTTACTAGTTAAGTCTGCCAGCTGGAGGAATAGTAAGATATTCCCCACCTTCAGTGTAGGTTTACCATTTTACTTCCTAAGAGAACTTACAGCAAAGAAATGCCAGAGCCAGCTATCAGAGGTGCTGACTTCCAACACTGGATGGCCCAGGTGGGCTACACTCTCGAAATATAAGATCTGAGAACTTCACAGGAGGATTAATTTTCTTGAACTAACTAGTTAGAGCTCACCTTTCAGTTAAATCCTCAGTAATACCAGCTCTCTGGGAGGCTGAGGCAGGCCCATCAGCCCAGCCTGAGTAATTTAGCTAGACCCTGTCTCAAAATGCCAAGAAAGGAGGGTTGGGAAACTGGGGGTGTAGCTTATGCCAGGGCCCTGGATTGAAGCCCTAGCATTAAAAATAAACATTAGAGTTCTTGGGTTGGGGATGTTGCTTACTTAGCATGAGCTAAAGGGGCCTTAGGTTAGGCCCACAGCACAGAGAAAACAAGACAAAAAGGAACAAAACTCCCCGGATTTTCTTAGGAAATAGGCAAAGGGATCTTTCTTTCTTCCCTTCATTCTTCTTGCTTTCTTTCCTTCTTTGTATGTGTGTGACACTGGGGATTGAATCCAGGGCCTTTGTAGGAAATTAAAATCCCAACCCTTTTTTAACTTTCACTTTGAGATAGGGCCTAGCTATGTTGCTACACTGTCCAGGATGGGCTAGAACTTGAGACCCTACTGTCTCAGCCTCTTAGAATGTTGGGATTCAGGTATGTACGATCATGCCCGATTTGATTTTTTTAAGGGAAAGGATCAGCCCTATAACAGAGTGAGTTATTTGTGTGTGAGAAAAATAAGACAACTTTCTTAACTGTGATGCAATGGACAAGCAAGTCTTTTTTGCTCTCTTTTTTTGTTAAGTGTATGTTTGCAGTACCTAATGACCACATTCATGTGGGAAGTTGGCACACGCACCCACGTAATTCTTTCTGTGTCTCCCTCCCTGCTCCTCTCACTCCCTCCAACTCGTGGTTATCTTCCCACTTGACAAAGCTTTGCCCCCTATTCCTGTGTTCCTGTGAGCATTTCTACCTTTTGTTTCACTCTTCACCTATAATCTGAGCTTCTTGTGTAAGAGAAATCATGTGATATTTAAGTTCGTGAGTCAGATTTATTTCACTGAATACTGTAGTCTCAAGGTGCATCTATCTCCCTACAAATACCTCAGTTTTATCCTTCTTTACAGCAGTGCAGATTTAGCTATTCTGAGTGTGCATTTTAAAGACAAGCTTGGGCTTGTCCTCATGGAGAGGAGCAGGCAGAGGCGCAATGGAGCAAGCCAGGGATCCCTCACATCCGAGAACTACAGAGCAGCACGTGCCAAAAGTGGAAGTCCAAGTGAAACGTAGACAAACTGCTTTCTTGAGCAACCAAGAGTGTCACTGGTACCCCAGGCGCTGAGACAGGCGTTCTTAGCTGAGAACGCAAGAGGTGGTTAAAGCCCATTGGAACATCAAGACTCTTCTTACCTGCTGATTGTGAAACTTCTGAACCCCTTGCGTTATCTCTAGAACCTGCATCATACCCTTACAGCTGTACCCTAGGTGTTAAGCCTCCTGAAGTGTTATCGTTGACACTGGATTTGTTGAAACAGCAATCATGACGGTGGACAAGAGCAGCAAGATACTGCAGCACATCAACTACCGTAGGCGCTGCATCCTGCGGGATGGCCGCATCTTCATTGGCACCTTCAAGGCTTTTGACAAGCACATGAATTTGATCCTCTGTGACTGCGATGAGCTTAGGAAGATCAAGCCAAAGAATGTAAAACAGCCAGAGTGTGAAGAGAAGAGGGTTTGGGTCTGGTCTCGCTCTGTGGGGAGAACTTGGTGGCCATGACAGTGGAAGGGCCACCCCCTAAGGATACTGGCATTGCTCGGGTGCCACTTGCTGGAGCTGCAGGAGGTCCTAGGGTTGGTAGGACAGCTGGCAGAGGTGTGCCAGCTGGTATGCACATTCCCCAGGCTCCTGCTGGCTTGGCAGGCCCTTTCCGAGGAGTAGGGGTCCATCCCAACCGGTAATGACTCCACAGGGAAGAGGGATGCAGCAGCTGCTGCTGGAGCTGCCACTGCCAGCACTGTCGGAGCCCCCACCCAGTGCCCACCAGAAAGGGGGACTCCACCCCCTCCTGTAGACAGAGCAAGCCCACTTCCAGGTATTATGGCTCCTCCACATGGTATGAGGCCTCCCATGGGCCCACCAATTGGGCTTCCTCCTGCTTGAGGGACACCAACAGGCACGCCCTCTCCAGGAATGAGACCGCCTCCACCGGGCATCAGAGGTCCACCTCCCCCAGGAATGTGTCCACCAAGACCCTAAGCTACTGCTGATCCATATCTGTTACTTTTTCTCCCCAAAAGTGCATCTTTGAAATTGTGTAGATTGCTTGTGAGCTTTTTGTCCCCTCTTTCTGCTTTAATAATAGCTAAAAATAAATGCATAGAGCAACTAAACTGTGAAAAAAAAATAGGCTCTACATGATTTTAATAATAAAAAAGTTAGAACAAGCAATTTTTTATGTTTAAAGTATTATTACTTAAGGTATATTATGAAACTGCCCATCTAGAGAGAGAGAGTCCCCCCACACACTAAAGTTTTTGAGCCATCGTGAGGGTCAGACGCTTTCCTTTGGCCTATGCGTTTATGGGAGGTGCTCAGAGTGGTGGTCGTGAGCGCCCAGACGTTCCTTAGTCCAGCGAACTGCTGAGTGGGTCCCCGTGATCCCTGAGATCGCTGCGCCTGCGTTCTCAATTTCTGCTCTAAAGGCCAGCAGTGCGGTGGGTTTTCTGAGACATACCTCGGGTCCCCCACATGAGGGTAACATCAGCGGTTGAAAAACATACCATTTTTATTTTTCTGATACGTTTTGGTTCTATCTCTGCATAAGTTTTTTCTTTTTTTAAGTTTACAATTGATTGGGATAAACTGCAGAACAAATGCTAGCATAAGTTACCTAAATATATTGCAATTTTATTGTAATTATTTTTAACCTTTCAGTGAAATGTGTATATTCGGAAAGATGCAAGAGTCATGGTATACAGCTGACTCGTGAAAGCCAACATTTATGAGACCACCGCTCCTGTTCACCCAATATCCACAGCTATGCTCATCAAACTACTCATCACTTGTAAAGACTATGTATTTATTTATTTGTCCATGATGTTGTTGTTGTTGACAGGGTCTCACTGCGTTGCCCAGGCGGCCTCGGCCTCCTGCCACAGCCTGTCTAGTGCTGCGATGGCGGTGCACACCATCACACCAGGGTGTCTATCATATTTTTAAGGAAGTTGAGCCTGACTAGGCTAGCACAGTACGGCTTAATTCACATATCCGAGGGCTGCGGCATCCAGAGTCCATGGCTGCTGCTGCTGCAGATTTCCCTCTGCGTCTTTGCACCACCTCACTTTGGAAACCCCTAGAGGTGAGCTCCCAGGCGCTGGCTGTGCACCGTGGACTTCGCGCATCGCCCAGCGTTCAGTTTCGCTGTCCAGCCATTCGTGCTGGGTGGGTGGCTTTTTTGTCTTTTTGGATTTCAAGATTACTGTATCTGTAAGAAGGAAGATAATTTTCTCAGCCGAGCCAAAGCCCGCGCACACAGAGGAGGGCGAACTCTGCTGCGATCCGCAAACAATGGAAGGAAGGAACTCACTTTGAAAAACTCGGTTTTCTCAAGTGAAGCACCGTGACTAAGTACTTTAATTCCTCCTCTCTCCAGCCCTACGGGAACCTCTGACATTGAACCTTTTGCAGGGGGGCGGGGTGGGTGGGGGGAGTCCCGAGGGCCAGTGGCACGAGCTTTCGGCTCCCGGAGGGGGTGCGGGGCGCGCAACCCCCGCCCCCCGCCCCCACTCCGCCCCCCGCCCCCACTCCGCCCCCGCGCCCCGCCCCCGCCCCGTGACCCCTGACCCCGCTAATCTGCATAGAGGAATGACAGGCATCCGCTGGCCTGCGCCGCGGGGCCGGGGCCGGAGAGCGCGCGGGAACGGGAGCGGGAGCGGGAGCGGGAGCGGGCGGCCGGGGACGCGCAGCGAGCGGCCCGAGCGGACCCATGCGTGGCGGAGCCCCGGCGCCGCGCCTCCGCCGGCCCCGGCCCCGCCACCCCGGCCATGGGCCAGACCGCGGTGTCCACGCTGTCCCCGCAGCCCGGCAGCGGTGAGTGCGCGCGGCCGGACAGGCCGGCCCGGCTCCGGGCGGGAGAGCGGGTCCCGGGGCGAGGCCTCCGCGTCGGGGTGCTGTGCCGGCCAGTGCTTGGCTTCGGTGTTGATCCAGATTTCCTTCTGAGCCAGAAACTTCCGAGAAACGCCATTTGCGTGCGTCTCGCTGGGGATTTAAAGAACGCAAAAGTTAGAAAGCGGGAGCGTGCCGGCGGGCGCCGCCTCTCCGCCCGCGCCAGAGCAGATCCTGGGGCTCCGGGACTGATTTACGGCGTGGGGCTCCCGGTGGCAGCACCGCCGGCCTCCCCTGCCCTGGCGGGAAGCTGGACGCTCAGCTGCCCCAGGCCCGGGCTGTCGGAGGTTTTGTTTGGTGTGTGTTCTACGCACAAGCTGGGAAGTTCAGGGAAGCCTGTCCGGTGGTCCCGGTTCCTGTCGGCTGAAGCTCGTCCTAGGGAAACGTGCACGACGTTTGTGGGTTGTAATGTTCTGTTAAAGTTTCTTTTTTCCACTTTTCTCAACAACAAGAAATAAAAGGGAGGAAGGTACACAGGACGAAACAACTGTTTGCTGGCATTCCCTGTGATTCGGTGGTGAAGTAAAGTTGATATTTCGGTTATTTTTCCTTCGATGCTTAAAAAAAGACTTGAAACTATCACATAGGTTGCGCATTGAGATAGGTGATGCAGTTTTTAAATTGTGCAAACATCCACAGGATCTCGCTGAAAGGAAATGACAGGGCGACAGAGGAACGTTTTTAATCTCCAGGATGTCCAACTAGATTGCATTCTATCACTCCCCCCACCCCCCAGCACCCCTTGGGTTGTTTACAGTGCACAGTGTCACCCCAGGAGCAGCGTTAGTGTTGTCGAAATTTGTATGAATGCTACAGAAGATTGATCCTTCTGCAAAGGAGAGACCAGAATCCAAAAACCTGTTATAGACATTCCTTTCCTTGTCACGGTTCTTACAGTGGTTCCTACAGTGCTCTGAAAATCGGAGACTTCAGAGGAACTTGGGAGGATGTTGATTAGAATATTTTTTTAAGAATGGGTGGAAATACGGTTTGATGTCCTTTGTCTTACTTGAAAGCAGAGTGAGATCTTCCATTTCAAGCAGGAGTTATGTGTGTACCTTTCTGCACCAGCAACGATAGAGTTAAATCATTATTCCAGTACAGCTGATATGCAAGAATCATTATTCCATTCCAGCAGGTATTTGGGAACTTCTGAGTTTAGTTCTGTTGTCACAAAATATTAGAGTAACAGAGAATGACTTTTGCCTTTATGAAAATCAAGGAATATTACTATAAGTAATAAGTAGAGTCCTAAACTGTAACTCTTACCTCTTACCCAGTACAGCAGAATATACTGAGTATTGTATCTTCTTATAAAATGATTGACCATATTAGAGATTGTGTAATCTTATTTAAATGGAGAGTGATTTATACAAAAAGTTGTGATTGATAATAAAAGCACACAATATATATATTATATATTATATAATATATATATATATATATATATATATATATATATATATATATAATATTAAGGGTAAAGGGGTTTTGTTTTGCCAGTGAAGCAGTGACAGTGGCTATGGTGTCAGTCACAATATTGTAGAAGCAAAACAACTGTCTCATTATTCACATAGGATCCCTAAATCTGTTAGTCCATTTCCCAGAAATTTCACCATCCAAAACTTTTGATTCCAGATGAAAACCAAAACCAAAATAACTTCTCGGAGCCTGGGAATGAGCAACCTGCTCTTTCAAGGATTCTACCCTCTTCTTCTTAGCTTTCATCTTTGGCTTTGTAGATGGTGTGAAGATTTGGATGTGTTTGATCTTAGCTGTCTCCAGCAGTAGTTGTTTAGGACTGGAGCCTAGAAGGGCTGGTGGGGATGACAGTGTTGAAGATGTGTCTCCTTTGCAATGCTTATCAGAGGAAAAAATCTGTGCTGAGTCTGAGAAATCCGTAGCACAGAGCCCAGTAGTTTATGCTTATCACTCATGCTGAGCTTTCCTAAAAATCGTCATTGTATCCAAAAGTGAGCATGTGTTTTCCTCTTTGGATAGGGTCCTCTTGAGCCTTTCCATGTAGGGCTGCCACTATTTCTCTGTGTTCCAGGAGTGCTATTAATAGTTATTTCTCAAGCAGTTAGAGTAGTATCTCATTTTAAAACCAACTTTGCGAATTCATATACCATAAAACTCAGCCACTGAAAATGTATGGTTCATTATTCTTGTGTTCATAGTATTGCGTAAATCCCTAACTCTGCCTGTTCACTTGAGCTTTTTACCCTAACTCAACACTAATCTACTTCTACTTCCTGTATCTGTTTACTTGCTTTTTTTTTAGCATTTTTATTTTTTATGAGTACATATTTATAATCCATAACTGCATTCACCATAGGGAGTTGTTGTGTATATATATATAATGCATCTTAATCTACTTATTTGGAACATTTTGTGTAAATGGAAATGTGTTTTTTTATGACTAATTTCTTTCAACTGGCATGTTTTAAGGATTATTTATATGGTAGCACAGATCAGTCCTTAAGTTCTATTTACTGCTAAGTAAAATTTGTCTGTATGAGCAGGCTGCTTTATTAATTTATCAAGGTTTCTTCTACTTTTCCAGTTACTATGAATAATGCTGTTCTGAATTCCATGTGGAAGCTATTGGTAAAGATAGGTTTTCATGCTCTTGGCTGTATAATTAGGGGTGAAATTGCTGGTTTGTGTGGCAGCTAATTCTACAGTTCACCTTTTTAAGGAACAGCCAGATTCTAAAGTGGCTGCCACACATTTTATAAGAGTTACAATATTTTCACATCCTTGTCAACACTTGCTATTGTCTTTTTTTGTTACAACCACCCTTGTGTATGTTAAGTTGTATCTCATTGTAGTTTTGGTTTGCTTTTCTATAATCATGTGACATTGACCATCTTTTCATATGCTTATTCCCTTTTTCATATCTTCTTTGGGAAAATGTCTTATTTGAGAGGCTTTGCCTAATTTTAATTGAGTCGTTTACTGAGTTTTAAGGGTTCTTTCTATACACAAGGTCCCCTGTCAGATATATGATTCATAAATATTTTCTCCCATTCTCTAGGTTGTAATTTTAAATTAATGTGATTTGTGGCTCAGAATTTTAAAATTTTGATGATGCCCTGTTTAGTTTTTATTTTGTTATTTGTTTTTGGAGTCACGTTGAAGAAATTGTTGTCTAAGAGAACAAAACGCAAGAAAATTTATGTGTGTATTTTCTTCTAGGCATTCTGTAATTTTAGCTCTTACATTAGAACAGTTTTTAGCTTTTAATGTGTGAGATAATGTAGAACTTTAGCTTCATTCTTTTGTGCCGGGATTCCAGTTCCAGCACTACTGTACTTGTTGCAGAGTGGATTTTTGCCTCACTGAACTGTGTTAGTACCTTTGTGGAAAATCCACCAGCTGAATATGAAGGGTTTCTTTCTAGATTTGCAATGAAATCTCATTGCCTGTTCTTTTGCTAGTATCACATTGTCTAGAACTACAATAGCTTTGTAGTGAGTTTCCAAACTAGGAAGTTATCAGTCTCCCAATTTTGTTTTTCAAGATGGTTTTGGCTATGGTGTCTCCATTGTATTTCCATCTAAGTCCTATCATCAGCTTGTCAATTTCTATTCAAAAAAAAAAAGCCAGCTGAGACCAATAGGGATTTTCTTGAGTCCATAGTTCGATTGGGATAGCATTGCCATCTTAACAATATGAAATCTTCTAATCAAAAAAAAAAAAAGATGTCTCTGCTTAAATAAATCTGTTGACATTTCTTTCTATAGCTTCATACTTTTCAGTATGTGGATCCTGTTTTCTTCTGTGAAATTTATCCTTAAGTATTTTGTAGCTTTAAAGCTATCATATTTTATTATATATTTGGTACAAGGTCCCCCTACACAGCTCAGACTCATACTGATCCTCCCGTTTTCAGCCTCCCCAGTGCTGGGATTGGACTCAGCGTGCCCAAGGGTGGGGGTGTCTTGTGGTGTTCAGGATTGAACCCTGGTCCCTGTGCCTGCCTGAGCAGGCACTTAGTCTGCTAAGCTTTCTCTCCAGCTATCTATCAAAATATATACCTTTCATAGTCCTTTTGACTTTGGGGAAGAGCTAGAAGTTGCCTGTACCGGATCTGATAAAAGAGGTGGAGGAGAACACTAATGCTGCTACAAGCCTGTTCTTCAAAAGCCTCTGTTGTACTTTTGACCACACCTAATCAAGACACTCATGAGAGAGGACTTTCAGAACTGCTGTAGAAAGTAGCAAGAATGATGAGATCTGTGCGTGGGAGGTGGGAGTTGGGGGTATTTTGAGGATGAGTGAGGGCACTGTGTCCTTTGACATAGTAAGCCTTAAAAACTGAAACCTTCACCATATATTTTGATCACATCTCTTATTTCTTTTCCTTTGTAGTAGCTCTGCCTGGACAGTCCAGATCAATATTAGATATGGCAGGAGTCAACTATTTGTCTTGTTTCTGATTTAAAATGAAAGACAGTTGGTCTTTAACCACTAAGTGTGACATTAGCTGTGAAATTCTTACATGTCTTTTGTTAAAAATTTCTCACCACTAAGAGGATTGTATGGTTTTTAGTCTTTATCCTATTAATGTGACATATGACATGTGACAACGTTGCAATCCTGGGATACCATACATTCTACTTGGGAATGGAATAGAATCCTTTTTATATAATGTGGAGTTGTATGTGCTAGTATTCTATTATGATTGAATCCATTATTTCCAATCATAGGCGAAACAAGTATGTTCCCAAACAGGGTAGCTCTAGTCTCTTCTGGCTTCGTGTGAAAAGTAAGGTTCAGACTTCGTTGTTTTCATTGAGAAGTACAGGGCATGGTAAGACTTACTACAGTATTTGTTGAATGAATCAACAAATATTCTCAATGAACACTTTGACTCCTTTGGGCCAATGCTATGAAAAAACAGTATATGTTATTTTTATTTTAGTTTTGCTCTAAGTTTATTATTCTGGGTCTATTGACTGCACAGGGGTTTCTGACCTAGTAACAAGAGAATCATGTGTGCAGAGCCATGCAAGGTATTGTGATAGAACTTTTGTCTGTTTTGGGTTTGTAGGTTTTGTTGCAATCTCTGATTTGTCTTGCCCAGACCGTTTATTTCCTTGTAAACCAGGCATAGGAAGCGATCCCATGGGCAAAAGTAATTTATTTTCTTTACCGAAAATAATTACACACATTGAAAAAAAGTCAAACATTACAAGATGGCTTGGGATAAAAATGTATCTACTTCCTCTTAGATGCTCTTGTTCCACTTTGTAGTTACATGAACTTACATGGACAATTTTTTTTTATTTCCTCATAGTTTTTGCTCATGTGTGTGCTTTTACAACTCAGACAAGACATGCTGTATTTGCTGCTCTGTACCTTGAGTTTTTCATGTACTATGACCCAGCTATATATATATAGTAGGTAGGTGCTCACCATGTGGGAGTTGCTATATTCAGTATTCTGTCAGGACCCTACCTTAGAACCTCTCTTAACTATGATGGTGCTTGGTGAGAAATGGGACTTACTGTCCAGGGATGTGGCCGCCCTCCCTGGAGACCGAGGGCTGAAGGAGTGGAAGGTTGTGGGGAATGTGGTTCTCACTCACTCCCTTGCCCGAGGGTCCTTGTGCAGTGAACATGCTATATAACTGAACATGCTATGCAAAATTATCTTTTAGAATCTTTGTATGTCTGTGTGCAGAAAAAGAGACCTCATTTTAAGGGCAGTGGAGTATTTTTAGCTGTTTTTATCTGAACCTATTTGTAGTCTCCAATTATTTTTATATTTTCTTACAAATTGATATGTTAGGTCATGAGCTTATGTCTGTTACACTTCTTTGCCTTGTGCCGCAAGTTTGCTTGCAGCATTTTTTCATATGAGAACTTTGAATTCTTATGGATTCAGATTGATCTTTATTTCAAAGCATGCTTTCCTTAGCTGCTCTTCCCATTTTGATCTCTGTAATTTATTCCAGTTGAAAATGAAAAGATTTAATGATATAAAAAGTTTAAACATCTGCAGGGCAAAACAAAAACAAAGAACAACAGAAAAACAAGCAAGCTCTGTCATCACCAGGTTGAAATAGAAAATCATAAAACTGAAAAATATTTGCATTATATATGGAAAATCATGATTAAACTCCTTTGTGTAATAAGGTCAATCAAAAATTACTAAGCACTCTGAAAGAAATAGTAAGCACTCAGAGAGAAAAACAGGAACAGACGCAAGCATTTTTAAAATACCTGGTGGCACTACTGTGAGTTTACTATGGGTCAGGAACTGGTCTAAACACTTTACTTAAGTTAACTTATTTATTCTCACAGCATCCCTACATATATCCCCATGTTATAAGGAAAACTAAAAACCCAGGAGTTAAGTAACTTGATTGAAATGAAGCATTAGCAACCAATTAGTAAATGAAAGTTGAAGCAGTAAATGAGGAAAAGGGTGCCATTGGTCACCTGTGAGTTTAGTCAAGATCAGAAAGAATGATTCCCCAGATGTGCCAGTCTTGTGGTAATGTAGACTGGTATAATCCAACAGAACAGTTTGACAGGGCTTGTGAATAGCCATACACTGTAAATGCGTTCAAACCTGGTGATTACACTTCTAGAAGTATGTTGTAAAGAAAGGAACTAGGGGTAACCAGCTCGTGTCCCCCTTCTGTCCCTTGTCTCAAACAGAAGCTTTCTTTCTCTCAAATATTCTGCTCTTGAATAAATAAATAAATGAAAGAAAGAAGGGAAGGAAGGAAGGAACTAATGACACACTGGAACAACATTTATCCAAGCTAAGTGATGGAAAGAATTTAATAGTCAAATGTCAAGAGGCTGATTGAATAGAGATAGGCATGTAATAAATAAGCTGTTTTAGAAGATATAAAAATGCTTTTTGTGATTGAATTTTCATGATAAATAACATCATAATGTGAAAAAAGTTAAGTTTCAGAGGAATATGATTCCATTTGGAGCTACTGTGAAAGTCCCAGCTTCCTGGCACTTGAACACGATCAAAGCCAAGGTTTTTTTGCCCTGTATCCACCCGGACCTCAACTGGAGCCCAGGCTGTCCACGGCTGGAGTCCATAGCACTTTTCTCCGGCTTGTATGGACGCTGAGATTTAAGCGCAGCGGCTGTTTTTCAGCCACCTGTTTTTTGTTTTTGTTTTTGTTTTTGTGAATTCCATGATGAAAATAATAACACCCAGCCACTCTAATATAGCCACCATTCTTATGGTTTAATTTTCTTTAATCTGTTTAGACACAATGCTAATAACTGTCACTTTTCAAGAAGGAAAATGAGCAGAAGTTTGGCCAGTACCTATTTCTTTTCGGTCCATAGCTCATCGGGTCTAGTCAATGAATAACGTGGCAAATCTTTTTAGTTTAAATTTATTTTATCTTCAGCAGTGTGAAAACACTCAAAGGGCATGACAGACTTCACCTTTTACCTACTTAAAGGGGGTAGGAAAGTCCTATAATTAAGCCTCTTTGATTCTAGTAGAGGAAAAATTCCAACATGTTTTCTCGCCTTGGGGGATGTGGGCTAACTGCTGGCCTATTCATAGGAGAAAAGATTAATATTTAGTGAAAATCCAACTGATGTAAAAGTGATATTGGGGTAAAAAATAGCCTTAAGAAAATAAACACCCGTTTCTCCTTCCACCCCCAGCTGAAGCAGGAGAACAAAAAACAAAACCACAGTAATCCAGAAGGGAACAGCAAATAAGATGACTTACTAAAAGTTTGTTCTAACCGTTATCATTGATATTTATAAACCATCCCTCCGTTTTCATTTCAAGGGGCTGGATATTTTTATGCATGTAAACCTTCTGGCAAGTAGAACACTGTAGCCCTTAACACTAAGGAAACTTGGCTTGCCAGAGGGAGGACTCGGGATCTGTTTTGCTTAAGAATATCCTGGAAAGTTGTGCTGGTGTGTGCTCCAAGGGAGATATTCCTGCACATCGGCTTGTTTCATTGGGGCTATGAAGAAGGGGAGAAGAGTGGTTCCTTTATCCAACAAGCGGCTCCCAAGCTAAAGTAGTTATGTGTCAGGGGCCACACTGAGCTGTTGGAGTTGATTCAGAACTGCGCGCCAACCTGCCCGCAAGAGCCAAGCTTAGGTGATGTGCAGAAACCAGTGGAGGGGAGGGACAGCTAGAGAACTGTGGGAGCCCAAATCAGGGAGGGAGCAGGCGTACAACGGGGACAGGCTAGGCTAGGCATGGGACACAAGACAGAAGACATAGGCAGTGGGACTGAAGAGATTTGGAATCAAATCAGAGAACTGGTTATTGTTCTGCTTCTAGAGGAGGCACCTGCCTGCTACCTGTGGTATAGGTTTCACGGCCAAAACCAGGCAGTACCAAGAGGCAGGTGCGAAAAGGATACAAGATAGGCGGAGCCCCGGACCTGGGGCCTGTGGAAAAGTGGGAGTAGGAGGGGGTCTGCAGCTCTGCCCTTGATGCTGCAGGTTTAAATGTACAGCTGCTTACTAGGTAGGTTTGCTGGGACGTAGTCTGCGGCATCTGGGATGCACATCTGAACGGAAGCCTTCACTTTGCCTCCTTTGACTTTCTGTCTCACCTGCTGATGCCCCAATTGCTTATTTATCCTAACATCTAGGAGACATCCTGCGGTTCTCCCTTTGCCCTCTGTGTTGATCTGTCAAAAAGTCCCGTGCAGTTTTCCTGCAGAACACGCCCCAGCGGCCACTCTTCCGTTTCCGTTGCTGCCTGCCAAGCCTTGGCCTTTCGCTGCCCGGACAGCCGCAGTGACTCCAGCTGCTCTTCTCCTTCTGTCCCTATCCTTCTGCAGTGCATTTTTAGCACACCAGCCAAAGTCATAGTATAAATCATGTCACTCCCTTCCTCGAAATTTTCCTCGCTGTCTTCCCACTGCACTTGGAATGAAATCCAGATTTCACAGTCTGCCCCTGCAGACTCCACATGATGCTGTGTGATCCCCACTCCTCTGGGTGACCTCGACTGACACTATGTTGCCCCAGGCCGGAGTCTGCAAAGCTGCGTGGCTGCTCTCTGTGGTTCCAGTGAGGGACACTCTTCACCTAGCTCTTTACAAAGCTGGCCCAGCATTCATGCCTCGTGGAGCCCTAGAACAGCCACACACTTCGGGTCCCTCACTCTACACGTCCCTCAGATTATTCTGTTCGTATTAACTGTTCTCTTCACTAGAACATAAACTCCACTGACTAGGGGACAGTGTGCGTGTGGCTCCTTATTCCTAGCCATGTGCCTGACACAAAAACTCTTTGTCAAATAAATGCGTACCTCTGCTTGGCCAGGTTATGTGTTAGTAGAGCAGTAGGATCTGAGTAGAAAATTCACAAGTGTCCAAGCATTGTGAAGTGGTTTAAACCAATTCTTCGTCGATATTTCACTCCAGTATTAACCTGGTATTTTACACTGACACTGACTAGTTCCATCAGTGTGTTGTCTGCTGTCCCCAAGGTATGGAGACTGAAGATGGGCACCTCCTCTCGCCCTGCCCCAGCCCTCTCTTTCTTGTCCTGGCTCTCATTTTCTCATCTTCCCAGTATGCTTGCACCATTCTGGGGATTAGCTGAGTAGTCCACATAGCTGTGTGAGAGTTATTGACAGCTGAGCCCTTGGAAAACCATGATTATTTTTTACTTTTCTGCATAGCATAGTTTTCTGCATCAGTGTTTTTTTTTTTTTTTTTTTTTTTTTTTTTTCGGGTACCAGGAATTGAACTCAGGACCTTGCTCTTACCAGGCAGGCACTGTACCACTGAGCTATATCCTTAGGTCCTAACTGTCCTTGTTATTTGTTTGCTCAGTGTCTATTTATAGACTCACCCCCATACCTATCTACAGATGGGTGGGGTTTTCTTCCAAGTTTTATCTTAAATTTAAGACATTCAGACTGAGCCTTGGCTCCCTCAGCACCACACGTGAAGTTTCCTTTTAGTTTCTTCAAGAGTTGAATCTCTACACTGGTGAATTCCACACCTTTTTTCCCTTCCCTGGATCTCTGCTTTTGATCTTGAGAAGGGCTCATGGCTCTTGTAGTTTTCTGAGTCCTGTATCAGGAAGTGGCGTCATGCTCGGACAGCTCCGGAGCAAGCACGCTTGTGCTAAGCACTGACCTCCCCAGCACCTCCAGGTAATTGTGACTACCATCTTCCCTCAAGATGGAAGGCTTACTTTTCCTCTTTCTAGGAAATTGCTTTTCAGTGTACTCCAAAAAGACTTTTGAACAATTCTCACGTAAGATCTCAACTTTGACCACTGTTCTTGCGGCAGCCAAAAAACCCTTTTATGAAAGTTTTAAAGTTTTATGGGTAGACTAATTTTTAAAATGTTTACTGTGATAGTCATGTGCTGATGGTTTTTAAAAGAGTCACGTTGAAAGCACGCATCAAATATAGTTTTCCTATATCTTTATGCTTTTGTTTTGAGAGTACATGTCTTTGGAGTACAGATCTTGGTGGACTTTGGGGGTGCTACAGACTGAGGGGTGACTTTTCACAAATTCATCCAGTTGTATCACCTATTGTGCTTGGCAACAACAGTGATTTCCGGGTCTGATATTCTAGATCAGTAAAATCAGAATCTTTGGGAAGAGGTCTCAGAATCTGCAAACATTCTAGAAGATTCTCTTTAAAATTATTTCCAAATGCCTGCCTAGAGTACATACTGTTTACTTTCCTTGTATGGTGGTGCACGTGTGGAACTCTTCTTCATTTCCGCCTTCATCCCCTCATCTCTTGGTTGCCTTCCCACTTGAGAAACCTCTCTCCCCACTTTGCACTAGCTGGCCTCCATTTTTCTCTTTATTTATAACTTGGGCTTCTCATAGAAGAGAAACCATGTGGTACACAAGCTTGCGGCTCTCACTCATTGCCCTTGACATTATGACCTCAGCATGCACCCACAGTCCTACTGATGGCTCGAGTTTACCCTTCCTGGTGGCAGCGCAGAGCTGTGTGGTGTGTGAATGCTGCGTTCTCTTTCTTCACTATCTGTTGAAGACATATGGCTGCTTCCAAGATTTAGCTTTTGGAAATTGTGCTGCTATAAACATGAGTTGCATGGATCGCTGCAACATGGTATCGTTAACTCTGGGGAAGATACCTGGAAGGGGAATAGCTGGCCCAAGTGGAATTTCTGAATTTAGTTCTTTGAGTAATGTCTGTAGTGGTTGCACTGGTTTGTATTCCCACCAACAGTGTAGGTGAGCCCCTCACCAACCTTATTGATATTATTCTTTGATTTCTTGATGCGGGTTGTTCTTTCAGGAAGGGAGGAAGATAGACTCTCAGTGAACATTCTGAAAGTTGGACCCTTCCTTTGGGAAATAAATTATGAGTGAGTATTTCTCTAGTATTTTTCTTACCTGACATAAAAGTTACCAGGTATCCTCTTCAAAAACTCCAGTGTTCTGTACCAAGTACCCTGTTGAATTTGGCCATTCCTGTTTAGTACTCCAGAGCAAGTAAATACTCTGATGGTCAAGTACAATTTTGAAATTCTAGCAGAATCTCCTTGCCAGAAATCTTTTTTCTTACATGTAGTTTGTTGATATTATAAGCACTAAAATAATTCATTTCCAGCAATCAGTTTTGAAGTAAGATACATTACACACAAAGCTACCACATGAAAAGGTAAGGAATTACCAGTAGAACATCAGCTTCCCCAAGGGAAACCCACAGAGTCCCAACTTGACGCCTTCTAGAAGCTTCCTAGGAAGCCCTTCTGATTCTTGGCTGCATGCTGATTGCTTCACTGAGGAGCCAGAGCCAAAAAAACAAGGTACTAGGTGAAAACAGGTGTTTAATAAGGAGTGGGAGGAACTTCAAGAAAAAAGATTTTAGGAAAATACATTTGCTAAGGAGAGGAGGAGGCCAAGCTCTGGCCTTTTCACTTACAGCAACGTGGGCGGAATTTTCTGCAAAGTTGCAAAGGAAGCAATCATTTATTTAAAAATTCTTTTCATGTGTTCTTTTTTGGCTGCTGTTTGGCTTTTCATTTTCGCCTCTGTACTTCAGGGGTCTGTCTTTTCAGCTTTGTGCCTATTTGTAGTGTGGCGGCTGATGGGAAGCCAGTCACACTTGGGCTTCGTTGGCATCTCTTGAATAGCTTTTTTCTAAAGATGGTGCCAGCCTCCCCCTGGAAGGCTGCAGTTTGGCCTCTGCAGTGTGCAGAGAGTGTCGGAGCACTCACCAGACTGTGGCCTCTACCTCGGGGCCAAACGTCTATGACAACGGCCCTGTGGCTCCCGGGCTGTCTCACTGGTGATTCAAGATTGCTGTTACCAGCACCTTCTTTGTAGGATTTCGTGTTTTTGAAAATGCCCTCTGTTTGGTAAAGCTAACTTGTGCCAACCTGCTGTGTGCTTCTGGCAGGGCCAGGTGAGGACAAAAACTTAGGATTCACGGGTGCGAATTCCCAGGGCCTGGGGCATCCTGTTGGATTGGGGGGTGAGCTGTGCGCTCATTTTTCTGGGACTTCTTTTTTACATTTTCAAAATGTTCTGTTTATTATTTTTTATTAGTCCATGTTTGCAGTGCATAACTTTGTGTTCCTTGTGCAGGGTTGGTACACGGCACACAACGTGTCTTAATTCCTTTCTTCATAAACTTTCCCTCCTGTTCCCCTCTCTTCGTCGTTTTCTCCTTTGAGAAAGAAATTCCCCTACTTACCTTTGTTTCCTTTTCAATTTGCTCTTTACTTTTCCTTTGAATTTCTGATATGGAAGAAACCATGTGATACTTAAGCCCGTGTGTGTTGATTTATTTCACCTAATCTTACGGTCTTAAGGGACATCCATCTTCCTACAAATCATTCAAGTTTATCTTTTTTTTTTCAATGACCCAGTTGTGTACGTATGTGCCTGATGAGGGTTAAGTTGCTTGGAAAATACTTGATTGCCAGTTCTTGGTTTTGTTTTGGAGTTACGGGGCAAAGAATAAGAATAAACATGAGATTTTAAAGAGTCTAGAACTGTACATTTTTCAAAAACAAAATCTCCTTCAGCCATCCAGAATATTGGAACACACATATAGCTCACTTTCTAGACAAGGTGTTTTAGCTTTATAAAGCCATTTAAAAGTGTTCCCAGGAGACCCCTTAAGGAAATGTTATTTTCCCTCTATGGAGTGGCTTAGTGGAAGTTACATAGAAAACCGTGTGACATTTTCCTTCCACCTTCAGGGTATTAATCAATAACTTTACGTACAGCAGGAAATCTGTGAGTCTTCTAGGGCTGCTGTAACCAGCACTTCACCCACTTGGACTGAAACAGCCAGTGTATATTCTCATGTTTTGAAGCCGGAAGGCCAAGATCAGGTGTCGTCAGTGTCAACATCTGGAAAGCCTTCTTCCTCAACATGACGATGCTGCTTGTGTGTGTCCCAGCATGGCCACCCCTTGAACACGCAGCTGTGTCTGGATTTCCTCTTCTTAGGACAGCAGTCACAATAATAATCTCCTTTTATCCTAACTACCTTTTCAAAGACCCTGTGTTAAACAGTCACACACTGAGGTTCAAGGTATGGAGGAAGGGGAGGAAAGGAAGGAGGAGGAGGGAAGAAGAATTGGGATGTGTTATGTACATAATACAACCTCACAAGCTGCATGGTTACTATCTGCCGCAAATATGTACTCAAAAGAAATAAAAGCCAAGAAGAAAAGCTAGTAACAGTAGGTTGGGGCTCACCATATGTCATCAAAGAAGACTTTATTTATTTATTTATTTTTGTATTTAGTATGGGGTCTGCAAAGTCTCACTACACAGATTGGACGCAGAGTGGTCCTCCTGCTTTCAGCCTCCCAAGCTCTGGGATTACAGGTGCACAGGGCACATCACCATGCCCCGTTTCAGTCAAGTCTCAGCGAGCCCCAGGGTGGGGCGAGCCTGGCACCTAGTCTTTATCTCCCTAAGATCCCTGAATGGGAGACACTCAATTTAGAGAAAGTTTCTCTGAAAATGTATCTGTATCTATATATCTATATCTATATCTATATATCTATATCTGTCTTTTTATGTGTTTTGTTTTCCTTGCCCTGTGTGCTTTTATTGTCTTAGGCGTGTTTGATCTGTACAAAGAGCTGCTCAAATAAGAAGCTAGGTAGGATGCTAAAGAAAGATAGTGTTTAAACACCTGGCAGGGTAAAGCCATGATGAGGATGTTCTTGCTAGGAATCAGGGCAACCCCACTGGGACAGGTCAGTAATTCAAAGGGGATTCATGTGTGACTAACCTCACTTGCATTCTTGGCTGTTTCTGTTATAGAGCACCCCTCAGTCTTCTCATGAAGGTTCCCTATCACTTGTTCAATTTCATGGAAACGCATAACTGGGGCAGTCAGTTGGGGAGTGCTGGTCATGTGGTTGTAAGAAATAGAGATGCAACATCAGAAGCACATTCACGTTCTGTAGGTTAAAAATTCCTTATTTTAAGTAGAACTGGTCCGTCACGTTACTGAAGCACAAATGTGTTATTTGGTTACTGCAGAGTCTAGCAACCCCCATTTCTGTGGCACAAAGATTCAAAGCTCTCCAGTAACCTCAGAAGTTACTTATTTTATAGGCATCTCTGGGGCTAGGAATTTCCTAGAGTAAGTTCAGCTTTGCTGTGGTTGAGATATAAAGCTTCTCCAAAAGATTGTATACAAGACCCGGTTTCTTTGGGGTCCTGATCTAATTCCAGATAATGATGAGGCAGGCCCATGCACGGTGAGGGTGTTATGAAGCCTTTAGCCAAATCTCCGTAGTCATTAGTTGTAACTCTATGATACTCACCTTTTGAAGCAGTCTGCAGATTAGAATATGCTGCACATTCAATCTGAGGAGGGTTAAAAGTCACAAAACATTGATGTTCTTCCAAATGAGAATAGTTCGCTTGGATCCGAGATCCTATTTCTGTTTCAAAATTTAGTATGCTGCAGCCTCCAAATGAACTCACTATTTACAATGGAAGAAATAGCTGTAAAAATTTAGTTAGCAGGGCTGGGGAGATAGCTCAGTTGAATGAGTGCCTGCCTGCAAGCGCAAGGTCCTGAGTTCAATTTCTGGTACCACAAAAAAAAAAGCAGTTACTTGTTTCTCTATCAGTCAAACCATATTCTTATTGCTGGGTACTCGGATGTGAGAGGCAGCGAGAAAGAACACCAGGCTCCTCCTGTTAGATCTTAAAAAGGGAAGGGTGCGGAATAAAGCTAGGCTGTTGTGATCAGGATCTCTTAGGTTGGGTGACAGTGGTTCTTGTGACCAGGGGTCCTTCTAGATTTAGTGACCTATGTTGAGTTTCAAGGTGGTCTTAAGATAAAAGTATCAGGGGTTCATGGAGTGCTCAAACGGAACTTTTTTATCTTGGTTTTGACATTCAGCACATTTGGAAACAAGAGTTAAGAGCAACTTCCTGTGCTTGGGAGCTGCAGCAATGCGCCAAGGGCAGGCTTTTCAAAACCCCAAAAGCAACAGCAGCTTGTATCTGACTACATCAGACAGTTCCTAATCAGATTTTTCCATGTAATCTGCTAAGCATTGTAATATGCAAGTAAGCAACAAGTCTTTTGGATAAAATAGTTTTGGGTTTACTTTACTTTGTTCTTTCACTGTTTTGCTTTTTTGTAGCTATAAGGCTAGAAATAAATTCAGTGACTTCCCAGCTGGTAGAAAGGAGAGCCGAATCTCTCGTCCTTGTAGGTGATGCCAGCAGGCTTCTTGTTCCTTTGCTCAGTTCGGGGCAGTTCTGCTGTAGGTAATGGCGATTCCCTACAAGTGCTAGTTGGGCTTAGCAGCTCCCAATGATTGTCTTGAGACCCGGCAAGAACACAGATACTTCTGGGGGTTGGTAGATGGAATCAACTTCTAGAAGAGTTGTAAATTTATTTATTGATTGATTGATTGATTGATTGATTGATTGATTGGTGGTGACAGAGATCAAACTCAGGACCTTGCATCTACCAGGCAAGCACTTATTCCACTGAGCTATCTCCCTGGCCCCCTGTAAAATATTTTTAAAAGAAGTTTCACTGCCTCAGTTGTAACAATTCATGAATAAATTGACTGTCTCAGTTACTCTTCTCTCATTGCTAGGACAAAATGCCTGACACCCAGAATTAGGAAAGGAAAGGTTTACTTAGCTCACTATTTATAGAGGTTTCTGTCCATGCTCGGCTGGCTCCAAGGCTGAGTTGCACATAGCAGAGGGCAGCAGTTCTTGGTGTGAAAAACAGCAAAACAGCAAGAGCAGAGAGGGAGGAGCAGCGGCGGAGGAGCAGAGAGGGTACGTTGCTTGCTTCCTTATATTGCATTCTGGCTATCCGTAGGTGTAGCACTCACACCCTAAATCCCAACAGCACTCGCACCCTAAATCCCAACAGCACTCACACCCGTAATCTCAGCGTTGGATTATGGATTATCAACAGAAGAAGCCTGCCCCAATGACTGCATAAGGCTTTGGGGGGCACCTACACACAAACCATAACATTGACCTCCTACTTTTATTCCCTGAAAACCTTTTCTCAGCTCCTTTTCCGTGTACATGTATCATTTATATTAGCCCTAACCACAGCCAATTGTGTGAAGGTAGAGAAGACTCTGAAAGCTTAAGTTATGGAAGTGGAAGTCAGAGGATTAAAAAGCCTTTCTGGTTTTGCAAGCCCCTGTGTTTGCTCTGCAGTTCACACAGCTCTGTATATCTACTAAAATCTACTGTACTGGGGGGCCATGCAGTCATAGAATTAAACACCCCCAGCCATGTCCTGCCTTCTTTGGAAGCTTGTGTGCAGACTAATAGGTGCCAGCTGGCTCTCGGTTCTGCTTGCTGTCTTGGGGCTGGTCTGACAGGAGATACTCAAGTTCTCAGGAGAAGCATGAGCTAGGACAGTCGGTGTGGTCTATTTAGATAGGAACAATAGCTTTTTGCTGGTTGCCAGTCAGTCTTAAAGAATCATTCCTAGTCCTTAAACACATGACAGTAGATAGCTCTTTGCCACCGCAGAATAAGGCTGGTACATGGAGTTGTACCTTGTAGATTGTTATGGTTTGTGTCTACATGTCCTCCCAAATCCTCATGTAGTCCTAGGGCTTTGCAGAGTTGGCTGGATCTAGAGTGCATGATGCTGGGATTAAGGATGTACGATTATTATTAGTACCTTGATGGACTGCTTTGACATACCCTAAGCCCAGTAGTCAGATAAGATAAAAGGTATGGGAAGATGCAGCTAAGGCCTTGGTTGCTTTGCTACCTCTGTCCCCACTGCCATGGCCACCTGCCTTGCAGCCAGCTGATTATAGACTAAAGCCTGTGTTAACTGCGAGCTCAATAAACGTTTCCTCCTTTATCTTTGGGTGGTGAGCATTTTGTTTCAGTGATAAGAGAAAAGTGACTAACACAGAATCTGGTAGCAGAGAAGTGGGGTTGTTGCTGAGGCTCCGTGTGGCTCAGGAACCTTTGGGACTGGCTTGTAGGAAGAGTTTGCAAATACTGGTTGAAAAAGTAGAGCTGGAACCCCTCAGGCTGTACTTGATGGGAGACTAGCATGCTGACAGAAATGACGCTGGTGAAGAGCACGCTCTGGCAGTGTCTGCTGGGAAGAAGGGCTGCATTGCTTGCTGGACTCCAGAATATGTATTATGGTTTGGCAGAAAGTTCGTTTACTTTTTACTCATGTCCAGAGACTGCCTGAGGCTGAGATTAAGGACAGCGGACTAATTACTCTGATGGAAGAAATTTCAAGGCAGTCTAGTGATGAGGCTGTGGCATGGTGGCTGTTGGGGGCTTTTTAGCCAGATCTGTGTTGAAAATTAAGAGCTAAGAGCGCAGCTGATTTAAATGGCTGAGAGTTTGGCCAGAAAGAAAGCTCCAGTAGAGTAGTGGACTGCAAGATAGAGCAGAAGAGATCTTGAAGCTGAGAAGGAACAAGACAATAAGACAGATTCAGTGGCATAGTGCCTGTTTGGCAAGCACAACATCCTGAGTTTGATTCCTAGTACCTAATAAACAAAAGGAAAAAAAGAGGGATGAAAGGAAGAGACGGCCTGAGGGCATCACAAGAAGCAGCAGGACTCTACCCACTACAGCCTCAGTATTGCAGACATGGAAAGACTTTGTGTTGAGAAGAAATGGCCAGGGCACCATATTCCAAAATGGCAGCCACCTAGAGAATTGCTTCCCTGGTGTTGGATTCAGTGCTGATCCAGGCATTCAAACCCTAAAGCCAAGAGAGAGCTAAGCCTGCCTATGGCTCCGGCTGGTATCAGACCTTGGCATCACCCATGTGGTTCTGCTTTAGGTGCATGCAATGTGCAGGAGGTGTGGGCTTAGCAAAGCCTGCCACCCAGATTTCAGACAGCTTCAGGGGCCAGGCAGTGTGCCCTGCGAGGGCAACTTGTGAGGCTGACAGGATGAAGCCAGATGTGTGGTGAAGACTGCAGAAGTTTGGAGAAGCCAGGAATGTGGATCAGCTAAGGAAAACCGCCAAGAAGGATAAGAGTGAGCCCCAGAGAGCAGCCACGGAGCTACAACCTCCAGAAGCACTGCGAGGGTGGCAGCAGCCAAGCTTCAGGGGCCCCCGTCTTGTCACAGATGGCCTTGGAAGCTGCACACGGAAGTGCAGGGCTTAAGGTTTGCCCTGCTGGGTTTGGACTTGCTTTGGTCCGATTCCTTTTTATGCCCTCACTTGTAACTTTTGGAGTGGAAAGGTCTATCATGTGTTGCTGAATGTTGAGAGGGTTTAACTTTCTTTTCACTTTTACAAGGGCTTGCAGCTAAGAGTTCACTTTAAATCTCATAGGAGACTTTGGACTTCTCAGCAGTGCTGAGTCTGTTAGAACTTTGGCAACTCCTAGACATGAACTAAGTGCCCTTTGTGTAAAGGGACGTGCACGAGCCTTTGTGGGTCTCAGGGCTGAATGGTATGGTTTGTGTCTAGATGTCCCCTCAAAGCCTCACAGGGCTTTGCAGAGATGGCTGTATGTAGAGTGTGTGATGCTGGGATTAAGGGTGTATGGTTACTAACTCAGTGTGCTGATTTGTCTGCTACCACCCTAATCCCAGTTGCTGGATAAGATAAAGGTGCAGAAAGGTGCTGCTAAGGCCCTCATTGCTTTGCTGCCTGCCTGCCATGAGTGGTTGTCATCCTGCCTTGGAACCAGTGAGTTGTGGACTGAAACCTCTGCAAACTATGAGCTCACAAACCTTGCCTCCTTTATCTTTGGATGTAGGTATTTTGTCTCACATGACAGAAAATTAAAGACATAGACCAATTTCTACAGTTTTCAGTGGACTGAAAGTCTAAACTTTAGATTGTAAAGCATTAGTAGTCTTATGACCAAAGAATTTAATTTCAGACTAAGTGTACAGTTTTGTTTCCTACATGTTACATAGTTTTCTGAGGGATACAGATTCTCATGTGTAATACATATTTTTTTTTTACAAAAGGAAAAAGCAAAGGTGATTTGGATTCAGTTCCAATTTAATAAGATAAATGCCTTTTCTTATTCCTTTTCTATGGAACTGAATTACCTTGCTGTTATCCCCAGT
>PVKN010007689.1:0-26226 GCA_004027915.1 Capromys pilorides | reverse complement strand
TTAATAGACACCAGCTGAGCTCTGTGCCATACAGCTTGGTTCTCAGCGAAGCTTTCCACTCTCCCTGTTTGTTCTCAGAAGTTATGGGAACCTTAAGCTGAGCAGGGCCTCAGGAGTAGCTGTTTTCTCTTGCAAGCCACCTCTGTGCCAGGCCACCTTGGGGCCAGGCTCCTGGTACTACCTGCCCAAGAGTGTCGTTGCCCAGCTCTTTACTTCAGTCCCATCTACCCTTGTCCTAATGTCCTTGTTAAATGTCTCCTTTCCCCCACTTCTTACTCTGTCTTCTCCACTTTCTGTGTCTCCTCTTTGTGTCCTTTTTCTCTCTATGTGGCAGCTGTTCATTGCCTCTCCAAAACCCCGCCCTGGGCCATCTACTGGTTTTTGCCTGGCCACCTTCCTCTGGCTCCTTCATCTCTTTTGATGTAGGCAGGTAACATCTGTGTGCCATGTCAGTTCTTCCTATTGTTGACTGCTGTTCCCTACAGGGCAAAAACCTCTGCCCTCCAGCCTCTGGAGGGGCCAAACTCAACTACACGGTGCTGATCGGAGAGACGCCATGCGCGGTCACCGTGTCCGAGACGCAGTTGCTCTGTGAACCCCCCAACCTCACGGGGCAGCACAAGGTCATGGTGAGCCCCTCCATTCTCCCTCTCCTCCTCACTGTGCGTGCAGGGTCTGTCCTGAAAGCTCTTCCTTCCACCTCACCACTGCCTGACTCACACCCTGGCATCTCCCCATTCCCGTGTCCTGCCTTAAGATGGTGGCAGTCACACATGCACAAGAAGGGGACGGACACCAGGGCAGGAAATCACTTCAGGCCCAAGTCTGAGCTGTCTTGCGGGCGCCCAGTCCCGGCTCATTCTGTCAGGGTGTGATGGCCTGCAGGGCTCCGCACCTGTGCTCATCCATGGCCTCTGTGTGTATGTGTATGTGTGTGTGTGCCGTGCACAGGTTCACGTGGGCGGGATGGTCTTCTCTCCTGGCTCCGTGAGTGTCCTCGCAGACAGCCTGCTGACCCTGCCAGCCATCGTCAGCATTGCAGCGGGTGGCAGCCTCCTGCTTATCATTGTCATCATTGTCCTCATCGCCTACAAGCGCAAGTCTCGGGAAAACGACCTCACGCTCAAGCGGCTCCAGATGCAGATGGACAACCTGGAGTCACGTGTGGCTCTGGAGTGCAAGGAGGGTGAGCAGACACTGGGCCACCCCTCAGCCCCAGCCCTGTCACTCGCCTTCCTCCCTCCTGCCCTTCACACTGCCTTCATCTCCATGCCTCCAGAAACTCGCTTTCCCCCAAATCCAGAGCAGCCCCAAGGAGGAGGCTCACAGTGAGGAGTAAGGCCTGCTGCTAGGTCTTGCCTTGCTCTGTTGGGGCTCCGCCCACAGCCTAATGGATTCCCCAGTCCCAGGTCCTCCCTGTCCCCACAGAGGGCCTGCTGGCTCAGACTCCATCCTCCAACCACAAGCATCAGGTTGTGGCTTTTACAGAGGCATCTGGGCAGTATCTAGGAGCAGTGGCAGGAAAGACAGGCAGGCGCCTCCCCTCCTTCCACCCCATCGCCTCCCCAGGGTTTGTTTGTCATCAGCACTGTGGGGTGAGCGCTCCAAAGGCCTTACTGGCAGCAGTGCTGGCTGCCCCTGTGTGTAGCAGTGACAACTGTGTTTTCTTCCATCTCCCGCGCAGCCATAGCTACCAGGTGACAGATATACCTGGCATCCTCTGAGGCTTAGGACCTGGCAGGTTTTCTGAGTAAACATCTCGATTAGGAATCAAAACATTTCTCCTTTTGGTGCAAACAGCATTATCAGAAGCAAGGGCTCTTCTGGATGAAAGGGAGGAGCCCGGCTAGGAAAGGTGAGGCAGAGGCTCCTCCTCGTGCGCTGCAAAGTTTGGGCGCCTGACAGGGCTGCCACTGGGATGGGACTTCAGACCTGCACGCCCGGAGCCCGCCTGCGGGCTGAGTGCCCGGGACCAGGGCTCCTGAAGGAGCTGGACCTTGGCCTGATCTCCTGCTCAGAAGAGGGCCACGCTTTGCCTGCTCCTCAGTGCATCTCCCAACCCATCTCTTCCTCTGCCTTGAGCGTCTCCAGTGTCTTTACCAAATGGTTCAAGTATGGTGTCCTTCCTTCTGTTTCCTTCCTTTTCACCACAGTGCAGTATTTACCAAAAAATTAAAATCATAGATAAATACAGAACATAAAATAATATAAAGACCAACCAGTGGCTCATCAGCTAAAGAAGGCAGTGTGTTAGTGCTCTGTCACTGTAACTAGCACTTAGATAACCAACTTATGAAGTGAAGGGGTTGGCTCGACACTCGCAAGGTTTGGCCTTGAACTGTTGGCCCTGTTGCTTCGAAGCCTGTGTTGCAGCAGTATTGTGGTGGAGCACGGCCTCGCTTGTCACTGCCAGGAAGTGGAAGAACAAAGGAGGAAGTAGCGAGGGCACCATGCTAGGCATGCTTTTGTTGCCACTGAGACGAATTACCTGACATACAGAGCTTAAAGGAGTAAAGGCCAATTTTGGCCTTGGTCTGAGATAGTTCAGTCCTTCTGCAGCTGGCTAAGAGGCAGAAAATGTTATGGCCGAGCAGACAGATGAAGGAGAGCTGCTGAGTGCATGGCAGCCAGGAAGCAAAGGTAGGCCAGGAGGCAAAGAGCACTGTCTACCCAAGGGCCAGTGAGATAGCTCAACGGACTAAGCGCCTGCTTAGGCAAGTGCACAGACTGGGGTTTGATCCCTGGCACCACATGCCATGCCAGCCCCAGCCCCAGGCATGTGAGCTGGTGACTGAGTCCAGGTGTGGTGGCACAGATCTGTAATCCCAGCACAGAGGAGGAAAACAGGAGGCTCACCACGAGTCCAGGTAGTGAGACCCTGCACGCGCGCGCGCGCACACACACACACACGCACACACACACAGAGCACTGTCTATCCCGCAGTGGCACAACCCACAGTGCCCCTCCTCCACACCTCCTCAGTAGCACACTCAGCACTGAACTTATCCATGTGTGAGCAATGTCCCCATGATCTCAGCCTTTTTCCTCATGCATTGGAACACATGAGATTCGGGAGAGATCATTTAGATTCAAACTGTAGCAGGTCTCATGGTCCCTTTCAATGACCAGCTTCCAGTGCTATAAAGACTTCTCGGTAGGCTCCACCTCTTGAACTTCCACCTCCTCCACTACCACCAATGTGTGGAGTAAGCCTTTAATAATCGGCCTTTGGGGGAAACAAAATCCCAACTATAGCAGTCATTCTAGGAATGGGTCTGTGCCCCCCACGTGCCCCCTTAACCTTGCAGCTCTGAACCCCAGGCCCTCTTCCTTCACCACCTTCTCTTGCTGTCTTCTCCCCTGACTGAGTCTCCCTGTCTCCACTCACTCTCACAGCTTTCGCTGAGCTCCAAACTGACATCAATGAGCTAACCAGTGACCTGGACCGCTCCGGAATCCCCTACCTGGACTATCGTACCTACGCTATGCGAGTCCTGTTCCCGGGCATCGAGGACCACCCCGTCCTGCGGGAGCTGGAGGTAATGCCTGTCTCCTTGGCAGCCACTTTCCAGGGATGCAGACCCACATTTCCCAGGAAGCCCAGATCTGTCCCACATCCTAAACGTAGGTTAGGAACAGGAAGTGACAGTGCAGAAGAGTCTCACAGCAATAGCCCGTGTCACAACAAGGAGCATCCTCACAGCTGGGAATGACTCTAGGATGAGGCTTACTTGTCATTTTTAATTAATGACTGAGGGCTGGGAAGACAGCTCCATGGCACAAGTGCCTGCCTGGAAAGTGCAAGGTCGTGAGTTCAAACCCGAGTCCCACAAAAAAAATAATAATTGACTGAATTAATAACAAAAAGCCTGCCTCCTTTTAGAATGGGTTTAAGATGGCTTAAGGAAGACATAGGACTCTGTGCAGTTTGTTCCTTCCTTGTTGGTTTGCTTTACCGAAATTAATGAGTCAGGGCGGGGGTTGTTGAAGGAGGCTGGTGCACTGAGGAAGTCAGGTGGGTTTTCTCCTGTTGTGTTCTTGAGTGAAGCCCATAGTGTCCCTTGAAGAACTACTCTCAGAGCCTACCCTGCTCTGGTAGAAATCCTTCACCACAGCCACTCCTTCATCCGCATAGGTGGGCAAACAGGTGGGTGTTTCCACAGGCCTTGTGGAAAGAGCACCTAGCCAATGCGTGTCCTCACCGGCAGCCCACCCAAGAGCCTGCGCTCAGATAGCTCTCTCCTTGCCATCCCTCCCAGGTCCAAGGGAATGGGCAGCAGCACGTGGAGAAGGCCCTGAAGCTGTTCGCCCAGCTCATTAACAACAAGGTCTTCCTGCTGACCTTCATCCGCACCCTGGAGCTGCAGCGCAGCTTCTCCATGCGTGACCGTGGCAACGTGGCCTCGCTCATCATGACTGGGCTGCAGGGTCGCCTGGAGTATGCCACCGACGTGCTCAAGCAGCTGCTGTCTGACCTCATCGAGAAGAACCTGGAGAACAAGAACCACCCCAAGCTGCTGCTTCGGAGGTCTGAACCGCAGCAGGGAAGGGGAGGGTGGCAGTGTCTGAACAGCGACGTGGCATCTCACTAGATAGGCACCTGAGCCAGGCAGGAAGGAAGATGTCCAGTCCCCAGAAATGGTACCCACTCAGCACAGCCTGTATCCACAAGACTCCCTAGAGTAGCCTCTGTCCTGCAATCCTACAGGGCTACAGTGTCTGAAGCAGCCAAGCAGGCCCGAGCTGCGCGAGGACCTCACCTTGAACCTCAGCCTTGCCACTTGCTGGCACCCCCACTTAGTCTCCTCCCAGACACAGTGAGAACAACACCTGTCTACAGTGCCTCTCTCCCCACTTCTGGAGCCATCCTGCCCAGCATGGGGGCCACAGCCAGAGGGAGCTATTAACTAAAATGAAATAAAATGCAGGCTTCGCTTGCTGGCTCACAAGGGCCATGTTCCCCGTGCTCAGCTGCTCAGGGCTCCCTGGGGCCGGTGGCCACCATGTTGGTAGCGGAGGTGGAAATCACGTCCATCTCCTCCAGCTCTTCCATCACCTCACACTGAGCGAGAGATGTGGCAGAGCTTCTCTGCCTGCCTCCTAGGCTGGAATTACCAGCATCTAGCTTGCCATATTCCTGGTATGGGAGGGGGCTGCAGACCTGGTGTCCCCTTCATCTACCCCTTCTGGAGGCCATGGGGAGCCTGGCACAGCCCGGGAGCCACTCCAGGCAGCAGGGGTGGGAAAGAGCCACCTCTATGCACATGGGCCCTTCTCCCTAGCTTTCTGTTATCCAGGTCTCAGGCTTCCAGTGCCCACGTGGGGTGAGCACAGCTTTGGTTTATGACTACTGAGCCCCCTTCCTGCCAGCCGAGCATTAGAAACTCTCATTAGGAACTGTTGTATTTAAATTAGAGCTAATCTCAGGCACAATGCAGGGAGAGGTTGCTGGGAGGGCCCAGAGAGAAAGCTGCAATTTTTTCTGCCATTGTCACTCTCTCCCAGGCCCAGATTTCTGAGCAGCCCTGGCAAATGCCTGGGATTTACAGCAACCAGAGGGTATAATTTGCACCACGTGGAAGGAGTTAAAATACCCCGCCAGCATTTCCATCCCCAAGGGTCTGTCACAGCAGCTTTGTTTTTTCCCAAGTCCCCAGATTCAAGGCCCAAGAATGGGGTGAGGGAGGGGAGGGGCCACTTGCAAAACCCATGCGCTGTTGGCTGAACTCAAGCCCTGCTCTCTCCCTGCAGGGCTGGTTCTGGAGTGTGTGAAACAGCAATAGTGCTGGCTAGGCCAACACAGTGTGTCCCAGAGCCACTCTGAATATCTCAACTCTTTCAACCCCAATGGCTGTGTGAGGTAGATACTACATGTGCTCATTGAGAAATGGGGACAGTGAAGCCAGAGCGATTAAATGACTTGGTCACACAGTCAGCATCAGCAAAGCCAGGATTTGAATCCACGATAGTCAGACCCTGGCTGTTTGAAAGGGCAGGTGCCAGATGCGCCCCATAACAAGCTCAGCACTTTGTCTGAGACCCTCATAACAGCTTCCCCCCTCTGCCTCCTCAGGACCGAGTCTGTGGCCGAGAAGATGCTGACCAACTGGTTCGCCTTCCTCCTACACAAGTTCCTGAAGGTGAGAGGGGCCCCAGCCCTCAGGAGCAGACCCTCCCGGGCCTGGGTGCTTCCAAGCCCTTGGCACATCCGGCCCCTTCTCCCCAGCTCCACACCCCAGGGGCACTCGGGAGAGAAAGGGTGTGAGCCCACACGCCCCACTGTGTCCTCAGGAGTGTGCCGGGGAGCCACTCTTCATGCTGTACTGTGCCATCAAGCAGCAGATGGAGAAGGGCCCCATCGATGCCATCACGGGGGAGGCCCGCTACTCCCTGAGTGAGGACAAGCTCATCCGGCAGCAGATCGAGTACAAGACGCTGGTGAGGGGCCAGTGGCCTGCTGGGGACAGCTTGGGTACTGCCTGCTCCGTCCACCCTCTACCTCTCGATTCAGAGCCAGCCCAAGGGGCTGGCAGCAGCTGAGGGACAGGCCTGGGAAGCCCAGGGGTATATTAAGTGTGTTGGGCATGGGCAGCTGCCTGCTTCCTTCTGCTCTGCCTCACTCAGTGACCTCTGGAGCTCTCTGCCTCAATTTACTACAGATGATAGTAAGGGAAAGAATTGTGAATCTGCTGATTCTTTTCATAGAAGCTCTGGGGAAAAGGGAGCCCAGCCCTTTGCTCATGTGGAATCATTGCCAAAGCCCAGACAGGTCTCATCTGAGGATCGTAGTGTCCCCAAAGCCATCCAGGAATTAGGAAGTACAGACCTGGATCTTTGGGACAGAAGGAGTAGACAGGGGCTCAAGTTTTTGTGGCCAGTATCAGGAAGTTGAGAGGAGCTGAGGTATAGAACCACTGCAGAACGAAGACTGAGGCCTGGGGCTCCCCCAGACTGCTCCTTCAGCTGCTGGCCTGGGCACCCCTTGCAGATCCTGAACTGTGTTAATCCTGACAACGAGAACAGCCCAGAGATCCCAGTGAAGGTGTTGAACTGTGACACCATCACTCAGGTCAAGGAGAAGATCCTCGACGCCGTGTACAAGAATGTGCCCTACTCCCAGCGGCCCCGGGCTGTGGACATGGACTTGGGTAGGAGGCCTCGCTTAAGGATGCGAGGGCAGGAGAAGGGCTCCCCTGGCTTCCCAGGGTTGTCTGGCCGGGGAGGGGCAGGGCGAAGCCTAGCCTGCCCTCCTGGAGTGCATGCTACAGGGTGCAGGCCAGGGCACTGAGAAAATCACCCTCGGCATGGGCTACGTAGACATGGCCGTCGCTGGGGAGACCAACCAGGCTCCCCGCCCCTATGTAGGCTTGGTCACATCTAAGCTCTGCCACCAGCTCAAGAGCACCAAGGCCACCAGATGCCCAGAGCAGGCCCAGAGTGGGAGCCCTGGCCCTACAGCCCTGCCCCCTCACACTGTCCCTGCACCATCTTCTCCACCCAGAGTGGCGCCAGGGCCGCATCGCCCGGGTGGTCCTGCAAGACGAAGACATCACCACCAAGATCGAGGGTGACTGGAAGCGGCTCAACACGCTGTTACACTATCAGGTGAGCCGTGGGCAGCCAGTGTGGGGCAGGGCCTCAGCTGTGCTGGGCCCGTAGGCTGGGGAGGTCAGCCAGAAGTGACTCCTTCCTTCTAGTCTTTTCTGCAAGGATCCAAAGCCTAAAAGCTGGTTTGCTCTCCTTTTCTTTCTTTTCCCAGAGCCTAGCACAGTGTTTCTGAGCTCCTGGTGTCCCCATGATTAACAGAGTCCTCACACTCTGCCCTCCAAGCAGGTGTAACTGGCCAGCCTAAGACACAGGCCTATGTGCTCGTGTCTCCACATCTACAGGAAAGCCTGCCTGCTGTGAGGTCCTCCCCCGGAGTGCCACCTAACGGTACCCTCCCTGGTCTCTTCCTTGTGCAGCTGAGCTGTGGGCTTGCAGTGCAGGAGGGACTCTGAGAGGCTTATCTTCAGTCCTGCTGCTCGCTACCTCATGCCCAGTTGCTTGACCTGTCTTTTGCTTAGAAAAAGGGGTCCCCTAGGAGCCCCTGCCCCACTTAGAATATGGAGTGCATGAAGCGCAGCCAGCAATGTGTTTGCAGAGTGGGAGCCACAATAAGCAGTAAACCCCCCAGAAAAGTAACGCAAGATGCAGAAGCACACCCATTCCATCCCCCAGGAAATGATCACAAGACTACAGCTTGGGGCACTCTAAGATTAAGCACAGGTAGTGAGATTGGGATTCAGAGAAGATACTAAAATAGAAACTAGAAATGAGAGACATCAAGGGAAATTAAACCAACCAGAGGGCGCAACGCACCTCAGGCAGCAAAACTCAGGGGACTGTCTGATTAATAGTATCCTACAATGTCTCTGTCTCAGAAAGGGAGGCATGTGGAGGGGCTGCCACTGACCAGACTGCTGGGAGTTCTGGAGCCAGCCAAGGGCCTCAGGGACACTGGGGTACCCAGGCTCCATCTCTCTCACTGGCCTTTGTCCCCATGCTCACACCTCACCCGGACTCAGCCCAAGCAGAGTGAGGATGGTGCAAAGGGAAGAGATAAGGCTTTGGGCACTGCCTATAGGCCCCACCTCCCCCCTCACTGGCGATGCAACTTTAATCTCCTTCAACCTTGGGCTCCTCATCTGCAAAAAGGAGATAACTGACTGGTGAACGCATGAAAGTGGCTGGAAGGATTAGAAGCAAGAGCTGAGGCACCCAGAGTGTGCATGTACGTGCAAGGTAGCCCTAATCATTCCCTATTAATTCTGTACACAGACAGACCCCGCCCCACCACCACCATGGCACATGGTGAATGCATCCAACAGAATAATTGGCATAAACCAATTAGAACTGAAGAAAAAGGTGTAGAAGAGAATAACACCATGCCCCCAGGTCCTGCATCCCTCGTGGGCAGGAATGGGGACTTTCTGCTCTGTCACAGATATTCCAGTGCTTGTTACTAGGCTGCCCATCCTGCAGCTCCCAGCCAAGAAAATGAAAACAGCATTTGCGTCCTTAAGGTGCTCACCATGCACAGCGCTTCCAATTGCCTGATGTCACTGATCATTCATGCATCCATTCATTTATCAAACATTTACTGAGCTTTACCGAGTGTGAAATATTTCTCACATGCTGGCCCTGAGTGGAAGAGACCCCAGGGTCTCTTCCCTTTGGGAGACTTTGAGATGAGAATGGCAGTGGTGAAGATGAAGATTGTCTTCATTATTTTTACATTGCTGAGACAAAATGCCCCAAGTCTGAAGTTAAGGGAGGAAAGATTTATTGAGCTCACAGTTTGCAGAGGTTTCAATCCATAATTGGATGGCTCCAAAGCAAGGAGGTACATGGCAGAGGGGCAACCTTTCAGGGTGGGCAGAAGATAGCAAAAGCAACAAGCGCCCTTATCTACATCTTTCTGTCCCTTTTATACTCTGCCTAGCTGTTGAGATTAGGGCTGGGCCGATCCACTCAGTAAACGGATCACACCTTAAGTCCTAGCATCACACTCACTGCATTCGGCCACCTCTGAAAACTCTGCCCCCTACAGCTGCGTGAGTCTTTTGGGGGATGGACCCAGGCCCTAAGGACAATGGTGGCAATACAATGGCAACAGTAAGAGCCACCTTCGCTGAGTGCTCCCTGGACACCAGCCTCTGACTTACACCTTTCGGCACCTTGATTCCTTTACTAATCCTCACAGCTATGGTTATTAGACGTCATTATTGTTTCATTGACAAATGAAATGACTGAGGCCCACAGAAGTTAAGTTGTCCAGCTGGTAGTGAAGGACAGAGCCTACCAGGCATCTTGGGCGCCCAGTTTGGTTGAGAAAAAGAAAAACCAAAGGCAAAGCAGCTCAATGGCAGCTTGGGGTGTCATTTCACAGGTGTCCATGGCAAGGGGAATTCCTGAAAGACAAGTGGAGAGTCCACCTCTGTCCTAGATCCTGTGCTGGTGGTGCAAGCCAACCAGTCCAGCAAAGCAGCAGAGTGCTAGCACCTTCCAGGTGGCGGGGGCACTGGGCGGGCACAGGCCAGGCACTGTCCTCAAGGCCAGCGTTGAACGCTCATTGCCCTTAATGCTGAGGTCCTTGGAGCCCCTACAGAAGAAAATCTGCATAATCTTAATTAATAAAGAGATATTAAAAAACTGCCCACTCTCCTGCAGATTTATAGGGAGGGTAAAATTAAACACCACCACTAAAACTGGCTATCAGGGAATCTCGTTAGCACTAATGTTCATTTATAGTTTGACTTCCCAACATTTAATTCTTTTTTGGTGGGAAAGAGGGACTGACAATTTAAGACCCAGAAAGATAGTTTTATGACTGGTGTGGCTATAAATCAAACTTATAAAGTTCATAAAAATTGTTAAAATAAAAAATGGCTTAATAGGAATGTTTTATGGCCCATAACATTATTATAGCTGTTTTATTCCCTCTGTGTTAGGGGTTTAATTGGATCACCAGAATTCTCGGGATTCTCCATTTTTATTGGATGGAGGGTAATCTTAAATCAAAATGGCCCCAAATGTCTTCAATATGGCTCCTCATTTATCCCCAAAGGCTGGGTGCTGAGCCTGGTACCCTCCCAGAGCATGGGACAAGACACCATCTTTCTCTCTGACTCCCCAAGGGCAGCTGCCCTTTTTGGTAGAAACTATTCAAGGTGGCCCAGACATCCTAGGATGCAGGCCAGGAAGAAAACAAAGCCAAAAGAAAAAATGTGTGTGTGACTTGAAATAAAATCCCAGGTGATCCCTCACAAGGAGGGGAGTACGTGCTCCAGAGCCTGACGGATCTGGCTACCAATACCAGCTCTCTTATGTGAACTTCAAGGTGTTACTTAGCCTCCCCCAGCTTCCGTCTATCTGTAAAATGAGAATAACTGTCCAGAACACACAAGACTGGCAGAGGCCACATCTGTCCAGTAGAAACACTGGGCAAAGCACACACACAAGGTGCATGCGTAATTTCAAGTTTTTTACTAACTGCATTAAAAAGCAAAAATTGACAGATGAAATTAATGTTAATTACATATTAAATTAATGTACTCAATCTAAAATAAGTATTGTTTCAATGCATAATCAATATAGAATTGCTAATGAGACAGTTTTATGTTGTTTCATGTACAGTAAATCATTAAAGTCCAGTTTATCTGACACATTTTGAGTGCATCTCGGTGCAGGCACTTGAAGTGTGTCCTGGTGGGGACCAGCTTTGTTCCAGGTGCTCAGCAGTTGCACCCGCCCCACAGGAAGCTACCTCAGCCAGCAGTGCCACTCTGGTCCAATAAAAGTGAGAAGAGCAGCAGCGACAGCCATTTTTAGTGCTCTTGGATTCCCCACTGCCTGCTCTCTCATGCCCCCCAATCCCCTAGAAGTAGTCAGTAGATAACGCCCACAATACCCACATTCACCCGTATTATGTCTTTTGCACCCTCTCAGGTGTCAGACAGATCAGTGGTGGCTCTGGTCCCCAAACAGACCTCCTCCTACAACATCCCTGCCTCGGCCAGCATCTCTCGGACGTCCATCAGCAGATATGGTGAGCCCCAGGAAGCCAGTCTGGGCAGCCCTGGGGAGGGTCTCTGGTGGCCCCAGGGAGCACGAACCATCCCTTCTCACAGCTGTGAGTCCATGTCTGGCTGCCACTCAAAGGTGACGGTTCGTTTACCTCCCCTCTGTCCCAATCTAGTCACTCTTGATGGAGTGCGCCTCCTCAGAGTGGGAGGAGTACGGACATGGTGCTTCTTCTGAAACCATAGGTTTGTGAAGGAGTTAGAGTGACTCTTCCTTCTAGAAAAGCCTCCATGTTCCTTTTCCTCATGCTGACCAAAGATCCCTAAAATAATCCAGAAAATATGAGATCTCACAGGTTCTTCCCAATCGTACCCAGATTTTTCTGAGAGGATGCAGCAAATGGCAGGACTCTGGAAAGAGACAGCCAGCAGGAGGACAAGCCCAGTCGCTCAGAATTCTACCCTCCCTTCTCAGACTCCTCCTTCAGGTACACGGGCAGTCCTGACAGCCTCCGGTCCCGAGCACCCATGATCACCCCAGACCTGGAGAGCGGGGTCAAGGTCTGGCACCTAGTGAAGAACCATGACCATGGCGACCAGAAGGAGGGTGATCGGGGCAGCAAGATGGTGTCTGAAATCTACCTGACCCGGCTACTGGCCACCAAGGTAACTCCTATTCCCAGCCAGGGGAGCCCTAAAGGGACCCACTAAGGTGTGACACAGTCTGGGATCACAGACAGGGTCCCCAGGGAATAGCTGCTGTCTACTCATAGAAAGTAGTGGTCGTACCACTGCTGCCCCACAGCTTGAGATCACCATTACCCCTCAGTGCAGGAACTCTCTCAGTCTGGGCCCTATCCCTCAGGAAGACACGCAAACCTTATTAGTGTTAGCAGGACAGATGTGCTGGTCTCCACCCCACTGCATTTTCTACCCTTTTCTGACCAAAATGGGAGAGAAAGCATGAAGACCCCATCCCATGGACAATCTAAAGGAAGAGTCCTTCTCGCCTCAGTCCATTGCCCACATGTTGGTGGAAGGTGGGAGGCAGCATCTTCTAGGCTTCCAACCAGAGAGTACAGTAAGCCCTAAGGGTGTCGGTCAGATGGCTCAGCTCCCAGGTCAGGCTAGGTTGCCCTGACTGACCCGCAGAGATGCTGCTGAGAATCTCAGTGACGTCCTGTTTGGTGCTCTCGGCCTTGCGCCCAGGAAGGCCCAGAGCCACTTCATCAGACCCCCATCGCTCCAGCTCCATTCTTGCTTTGCCCACATGCTTCCAGCATACAATGAAAGATCGTCAAAGAGAGACAGTGGGTTAGTGGAGTGGTTCTCCTGACCCCAAGAGGTGGTCCTGGGAACTATAAACTGTGGGGCACATGCTCAATCTGACCTGTGCCCCAGAGGTCCTCCTGAAGCCCCTGCTCTAGATGCCACTCTTGCCAGGTCACCAGTTTCTTGAGGTTCTTTGTACTTCCTGTCAGACTCTCCCAGATGCAGCTAAGCTCCAGCCAGGAGCACCCTGTGCTTTGCACCAGACAGCCTGCCTGTGTCCCCTCACCCTTGGGAAGCCTAGACTAAGAGCACTTCCTGTCTTCCCATCAGAGGTCTGGAGCCCTCCCCTGCTATCATGGCGCAGGCAACTGCAGATTAGACGACGACAGGTTCTGCAGATCCCCATGTCCCCAGCCCCCAAGTCCCCAACCACTGCCCTTCCCTCCCCCTGCCACACCATGCACACAGCCTCTTAGCACAAATGGCTTCCCGAAGCAGGGTGGGCCCACGGCACCATCTGCCATTCCTGTCAGCTGCCCGCCAGTGCCCTCCCCCTCCACTTCACACTGTCCCCCTCTGCTCCCCCAGGGCACCCTGCAGAAGTTCGTGGATGACTTGTTTGAGACCTTATTCAGCACTGTGCATCGGGGCAGCGCCCTCCCCCTGGCCATCAAATATATGTTTGACTTCCTGGATGAGCAGGCAGACAGACACAGCATTCATGACACAGATGTTCGGCACACCTGGAAGAGCAACTGGTAACCCCGGGGAGGGGGCCCCACAGGAGGTGTAGCCTTCAGAGGCCCCAAGCTGGGAGGGCGAGGACGGCAGGGACCCTGGAGGTGGGAAGGCAAGCTGTTCCCAGCTGGGGCTGTGTGACTGAAGCTCCCTGAAGCGCAGCACAAGCACACTCCACAGAGCCAGCTTGGTCTCCCGGATGCCTGCTGCAGGGGGCCTTGCCTGGTCAGAGCTCTGCACACAGTTAATCTCTGCCCTTGCAGTCTGCTTCTCCTCCCCAGAGTGAGTCTTCCCTGACGCTGGGACCTCTGGTCTTCAGGAAGAGGGAGCTAGGGTCCCTGACACAGAGTTCACATTGGACGCTGGCAGCAGAGCCAGGTTTTGCTGGGCATTTGGAGAGGGACACTTCCTGAGACAGGACCCTGGCAGAGTTGGCCAGGCATGGAGAGGGAGTTCACAGCGCCAAGTCCCAGTGCAGACTTCCACCGTTAAGCCCCAGGTTTTAACCCAATGCCCTGGCCTTCAGGCAGCAGCAGGTGAGATGTCCCACTGGTGAGGCTCCCGTCCCTGAAGGTGCCGCCACATCCAGCCCAGCAATGGGAGGCATGGCACCTCAGCGCCTACTATGAGACTTGTCTCTCCTTGCTGGTGACTCTGGACCACAGGCCAAACTAAAGCCTGGCTTTTGGGTCAGATGAGGCCTGGCCAGGCCAGAGTCAATGGCTTCCTTTGGGAAAGCACAGGGACAGGGGAGGCCCTGGCATTCGGGTTGGGCAGGCAGCCCATGCAGCTGTCTGGAGTTAGCGATCTCAGAAAACAGAGCTGACACAGATGGGCCCAGGCTGTTATTTGGGAATCAAAGTCCTAGCAACCAACACAACAGTGTAGAAGGAGCCAACCCTGACCCCTTCTCCCCATGGCTTCTGTGGAATGTGATGGCCACTGACCCTCCTACTTCTGCAGTTCTGGTCACAGTGCAGCAAAAGCAGAGGCTGGGTGGCCATGCAGGGAGGCACATATGGTGAGAGACACCCGGGCAAGCCTTTCCTCAGCATCCCAGCAGTGGATCACAGCCATCTTGCACAGGGATCCTCAGCCCAGCACAGACATGGGCCATTTGGAGAAACTCCAGAGAAAGTGCTGCGTCGCCCTGTCCCCACGCCATCTGCTTGCTGGGCAGGCCCAAGCAGTGGAGGCACACTCCCCTGGCGATGTGGTAGGCAGGGTCCCCTGGTCCAAACCTTGTCCAAGGAACATGGTGAAGTCCCTCAAGCTGCCAGGAAGAGGAGAACCGAAGAGCTTCCCCGGCTCTCAGCTGAGGCAACTCCTTTCAGGTCACAGGAAAATGAGCAAGTCTCGGCCTATTTCAGGACAAGCAGAAATCGTACTGGGTGGCATGGGGTGGGGCACAGTGGCCTTCGACCAAGACCTGGCAGCACACAGCCATTTGGGAGCATCTGGAGCCTGTGAGGGTCAAGGGATAACAAAGAAGGGAGAATGGGAGCTGGGGCGGCCCCACCAGGGTTGAAGGATGTGCCTGGGAAGAGGTTTGCGCCTCACAGGCATCCAAGAGTTAAGGCTGGAAGGCAGCTGGAAAAGAAGGCAAGGCTGGGAAGGAGGGCGACGCAGCTGCTCAGGCTTTGAAGGAGGTAAATGGGCTTTTCCGCCTATGGCCTCAGGAACAGAAAAGCTCTTCCCCTCCGCTTGAAAATTCCTGAGTCGCCAAAGGAAGTCTCCTAACTACTGGTGGTTCCTCTTGCAGTGGGAAAATCATGAGGCTACAGTGAGCCATTCCCAGGGTGCCCACAGTGGCCTCCCCTCTGTCCCTGCCCCTGCCTAGACACAAGAAAGTCCTGGGGAGAGTCCTGAAAGAACTTGTCCCTGGGGAGCCCATTCCTAGCCCAGCTGGGCAGGGCCAGCCCTGGGAAGCAACTCTGGCAGCCCGGCTGGGCGGAGAGGGCAGGTGGTGCTTTTGTGCCACTCTGAGGCAGCGCCTGGGGCTGCTGGCAGCCTCTCTCCTGACAATGGCCACAAAGGCTGGAGGGAACTCCAGGAACCTGGTGGCTTTGTCTGAAGCTCTGAGAAAACTGTGTTGTCCTCTGTATTAGGGCTTCCTTTAGAGCACTAACGCCTTCAAGAAGCCTGGCAGGAGGGGCCGAGTTCAGCCACACCCACCCACACCCACCCCTCCATTGTTGGGGAGCAGGTCAGCCCCTCTGCTCCTCTCCCGGGTCAGTGCTGCAGGAGCAGCCGGGGCTGCATGAGCAACCATTTTCTGTGATTTAAGATAGGTTTGACCGTGAGGGCAGGGCAGGAATACTAGCAAGACACAGGGGCAGGGCCACGGTATCATTCTTGGGGTGCTCTGCCTCTCCCCACAGCCTCCCCCTGCGCTTCTGGGTGAATGTCATTAAGAACCCACAGTTCGTGTTCGACATCCACAAAGGCAGCATCACGGACGCCTGCCTGTCGGTGGTGGCCCAGACCTTCATGGACTCCTGCTCCACCTCGGAGCACCGGCTGGGCAAGGACTCGCCTTCCAATAAGCTGCTCTATGCCAAGGACATCCCCAGCTACAAGAGCTGGGTGGAGAGGTGGGCAGCGCGCGGCACAGCAGGCCCCACTCCCTGCACCCCGACCTTGTGAGTGTCCTGGGCCGGACACTGGGGCGTGGTGTGCTGCCCCTTGGAAAGTGTGGCCTGGGGACCTCATGACCCTCTCCTTCTTCCTCATCCAGACTTTCTGCTCTGAGGGGTGGAAGGGTGTGTCCATGCATGGAAGCTTGATGATCAGTATCCAAGTTCCATGCATCAAGCATGATTTAAGCAGCCCGCACTGTGATAAAGACTTTGTGCATGCCATCTCATTAAGATAGGCAGTGGAAGCTGGGCACGGTGGTGCACACCTGACATCCCAGATGACAAGTTCAAGCTTAGCCTGAACAACTTGGTGACTCTGTGAGAGGCTGTCTTCACATTTAAAAAAAGGGAGGTGGAGGGAGGGTGTAGCTGGTGCAAGGGCCCTGGCTTCACAGCTATGCACACGGAGTCCAGGGAAGTAGTAGCTATTATTGTTCTCATTCTACTATTGGAGATACTGACCATGCCTTGCCCCAGGTCATTAGCTAGCAGGTGGTAAAGTTGGGGTTTGAATACAAGGAGTCTGGCCAGGGCCTGCACCTCTAAACATTCGACTAGGCCCAGCAGCCCAAAGCTCAAAGCTCAAAGCTGGATGGAGTCTCCTGCAGAAACTGGTCTTCAGCTTCCACCTCAGCTTGAGGCGAGAGGCCAGCTGAAGAGTAGTGGGAAAGCAGAAGCACCCCGGCCCAGGCGCCTAGGTCAGGGCAGAGGCAGGCAAGCCCTTGCTGAGTCCTCACCACAGGCCTCGTCCTGTACATGGCAGATACTATGCAGACATCGCCAAACTCCCCGCCATCAGCGACCAGGACATGAACGCCTACCTCGCCGAGCAGTCTCGCCTGCATGCCATGGAGTTCAACATGCTGAGTGCCCTCAATGAGATCTACTCGTACGTCAGCAAGTACAGCGAGGAGGTAAGGCCTGCAGGGGCAAAAGCAGTACACCAGGAGCCAGGGCCCTGCACAGTGTGCGAACCAGCCCTTGTGTGACAACCTGGAGCCTGGCTTAGAAAACCCATTTGTGGAGTCAAAAGCCCATAGCTCAAAATCATTACCATTCCTCTCTAAGGCACCTGACCTCTCCCTGATTCACTGAGTGCTTTTTTATATATCACTGTCTCTTTCATCCATGGCTAACACAATAACACTGTCAGTAGTTTCATTGCTTTTCAATTCAGAGTGCTATATGATTGTCTTAGTTACTTTTCTCCCACTGATGAGACCAAGCACCTAACACCCACAGCTTATTTAGCTTAGTTGGTAGAGGCTTCCATCCAACATCAGCCACTCTAAGGCAGGCTGGAACAAGGCAGAGGAGGACAGAACACAGGCAGACAGCAGGCAGCAAGGCAAATGGGAGGGACAAGGCAGGCCTTTCCTATCCCTTGTGTGGAGCCCAGGCTGCAGGGATTAGCGCAGCATCAAGCCAATCAGTAGACTGGTGCAGTGGCCACACACCCTTGGGTCACTGCGTTGCACCCCAGGTCCAGCACACTCTCGGCTCAGCCACCTCTGCAAAGCCCAACCTATGACACACAGGACTCAGGGATACCGCCGGACACAGGCCACCACAGTGACTAATTTCATTCTTTCTGAAACCACGTACCCAACTATTTTTCTGCGCATGGGCAGATCCTATCAGTCACACTTCAGAGGCAGGGGACCTTATCATGAAGAGAGGTTAAGCAACACAGCTTCCTGAAACTGCTAAGTCATGCATTACCCCGAGCCTGAAGGAAAGAAAAGCAGTAGTAATAGCTAAGGCCATGTGCCTTCTGTGTGCCAGTACTGCTTCAAACGACTGGTGTGTGTGCCCATATGTTCATGCACATACATTCCAACATGTGCACGTAGTTAGGTGTGTGTATGTATCACACACTACATGACGTTTTGGTGACCAGCACACCCCGTGCCTGATGGTGGCCTCCGGAGGTTACAAGGGAGCTGAAGCATTGCTGTGTGACGTCAAAGCCACCTTGCTGTCCTAGTGCAAGGTTCTGCTCAGCTCCCATGAGGCTGGGGTAAACTCCTCTCCTAGGCTAGCGGCCAGTCTATAAAAGAAGCGGTAGCACATGCAGCCGGCTCCCAGAGTAACACCTGAGAACAAGGGACTGTTTTTAAAGGCTAGCTTGTGTGCTCACTGTAGCAGACATTCCATCATCATTTTGAAATATATTCTTTCTGCTTATAAAATAAAGCAGCTGACTGCAGAGCAGGACACTGCTCTCACATTGCCAGCCTCACACATCTCATTTCCTGTGCTTCTCGATGATGTACCCTTCTCTTGTCCTTGATTTAATTTCACACTTGTGTGATGCCAAATCACTTAGTGACCCATTGCCCAGACAGTGCCCTCCTGGTTAAGTGGCGGTGAGTGTCTGCTGATTAAATGCAGGTGGCTATTTCCATCACTGATGGTTAGGTACCTGAAGGCAGAATGAAAAGGTGGTGAGTGGTGGAGGGCTCGCAGGACGCAGTCTCAGAGCGTGGCCCACTGTCACCATTTGCTCTGTCCCTCAGCTCATCAGCGCGCTGGAGCAGGACGAGCAGGCCCGGCGGCAGCGGCTGGCCTACAAGGTGGAGCAGCTGATCAGCGCCATGTCCATTGAGAGCTGAGGGAGGCCCTCAGTGTTCCTGGGAAGAGGGACCCATCCAAGCCATCATGCTGGAGTCTCAGAAGGAAAGGCGCGTGCAGGGGGACAAGCCCCGAGCCTGCTGCCCGCTGAGGCCCCATCCAGGGGAATGGGGAGGCCCCTCCCCTGACGCTCGCCAGGTCTCCTCACAGCCAGTTCCTGTGGTAGGACAGCAGGCACCGTCATCTGTCCGTAGCTGAGACCTCTGGAGACACCACCAGACGAGGAAACGGTGGCCCTTCAAGCTGAGAGGCTCGAGCCCAGAGGGCCTGCCTCTGTGACTGCTGCTTTGCATGAAGCTCACTTGATGTATATTGGGGAAATAATGAGAACTTTATTTAATTTTTTTAAGAAAAAGGGGGAAAAACCAGAAATAAAACAAAACAAAAAGCTGCCCTGTTAATCCCGTCCAACTTTTGTTTAACTCTGATTTCCTCCCCTCCTTCTAGTCCCTGTCTATCCTCCCTGTGTGAGTCCTCTTTCCAAATGTCAGGAAGAACCACAGAGAGACCCCATGAGGAGCCAAGGGGAAGAGGAGGGATTAGAGCAGCACCAAGGAGAGAGGTTAACCCCAGCCTCATGGGAACTCCTTTTCCTCAGAGTAGAAAGCAGAAAAAGCAGCAGGAGGAGGATGAATGAGCGCAACGCCTGCACTGATGCGTCACCGCCCAGAGGCCCGGCAGACTCACGAGCTCCGGCATCCGGGAAAGTGTAGGCACCTTGGAACTGGGCACACAGCGTGAAGCCACCAAGTCGCTGCACCTGGCCGGCAAGGACCTGAGCTTTGTCCCGCCACAACTGTCCGCTCTCAGCTCTGCAGAGAAGGGCTATCCTTAGCACGATAGTGCTTTCTGCTACTGTTCTGAGGTTTGCTTTATTTCATCCCATACCTCAACAAAGGAGGAGCTGGTTCTTGTACTTTTCCCTTTGGTTTCCCCAAAGTGAATTGGGGAACGGGGAGAGATGGTTCTCCCTCAAACCAGACGCGGGGCTTCCCCAAGAATGCCAAACAGCTCTGCACCTCTCCAGGCTTTGTCTCAAAGCAGGGACTCTGAGGGAACAGCCTGGGGCATTTTAGCCTGGCCTCCAAGAGGTCCCATGGGGGTTGGCTTGGGGGCAAGGATGTTTGGCTTTGGATTCTGCTCCAGTCACCCCTGGCTCCTGGCAGTTAAAAAGAAAACAAAAATCTAAACTGTTTACAGCAAGCAATACTTGAAGAGTGCAGGGTTAAGAAGCTGCAGTATTTATTGTTGTACTTTCTTTCTCTCGTGCCTGGAGAGAGGAGACAACCCTTCACTCAAATTCCCAAGCTCCTTACTACCTGGGAGGAGCACCCTTGCCTTGGCAGGCGTGACTGACATGTCCTCAGCCATGTCCTTTTCTGTATCTCCTGGATCTCTGGGTTAGGAGGACATGGGACAAGTGGCTGTATTCTTTTAGGCTCCTTCGCTTCTCTCACCTGCTAACTCCTAAAGCTACGGATGGCTAGTTCTCCCTAGTGTAGCTTCCAAATAAAGAAACCAAAGCTCCATGCGTGGGTCCAGAAGCCCCCAAGAAGCTGATGGAGATATTCAAAAGGAGGACAGCTCTGGTGGCAGAAGGACATTGCAAAAGAGTGGCCATCAGGAAGTCGCTACCTCCTTCCTTGACTTGGATCCAAACAGCCAGCTCCAGTTTCCCTGCAAGCAGCACTGCAGCCAGGATAGCAGGGCAGGGAAAGGCAAGGGGGCAGAATAAGGGTGGCAAAAGAGGACAATCTTCCCTTCCTGCCTTTTGCTTTTTTTAGAGTTCAGGAACCCCAGATGTATTACTGGGAAACTAGACCAGCAACTCCAGGGGAGACTCCAGGGTCATTTCCTCTGCCATGAACTCTGGGGCCTCAGCTTCTCAATGCCCAGCTGTACCTCCAGGTAATTCCAATTTCCGAAGTCTTTCCTGACCACATGGGTGTGCCAGGGAAGGGCCAGGGAAGAGCACTTGGAGGACTGGCTTCCCTCCAGGCCCGTGGCTTTGGACGGCTGTTTAGCCACGCAGCAGACATTGCCTCGTCCCTTCAGCTCTGCTTTCTTGCCTGAATGCAGCTGGCAAATGGGAAGAAAAAGCATTCAGCAAAATACTCAGGAAACTTGCTGTTTTCATTATAATTCACAACGAGCTATGCCAAGGCCACTTCCTTCTGATAATCTACTTCTGTGAAAGCTTCTTGGGGCCTTGTCAATAGCCCGAGAGAAATCCTGACAAACCCACCCTCTACACTAAGCCAAAGGGCTTGCTCCTCCTGACACCAGAAGCTTATCAGCTCAGAGCAAATAATTTATGGAAATAAGGGAAGAGAATCAGTGCAGAAGGATGAGTGGCAACTCTCTGCTACCTGTGGAAGACTCCAGCCACCATCACTTACTGCTGAGCTCCAGGTGAAGGAAGGTTTCCAGGTCACAGAGCTGCTTGGGACAGTGTCCAAGGCTCCGTCTTGCCAGAGGTGCAAGGTAGTCATACACCTCTTTCAGCAGCACCTGACCTCTGCGGGTATACCTAGAGCCTCCCAGTGGCTACTTGGGTGACCACATTCTGTCCCTGTGGAGGCCACCTAGAGGTGCCTGGAGAGCACCGAAGACAATGCGGGATGGAGAGTGGAGACAGAGAGCACTCCCGCTGGAGCAGCTCTGGTGGTCTGGCCACTTTCCTCAGATTCCATGAGAGAACCAGGGGAACTTAAAATGGCAAAGGAAGTGGCAGAGGTACATCCCTGCAGAAAGGGAAAGACCAAGGGAAACAGCCAGACATAGGCCAGGCCAGGAGGGAACGGCGGTAGCTTCCCCCTTACCCATCCTCCACCAACTCTTTGCTTTGGGACACCAAGAACCTATGGAAAATCCCGGCGGAAGGGGGAGGAGACAAGGGCTGTTGCCTGCTCTTCTTGCTACTATCCAACTTGGGGCTATTTTGGCCTGTGTAAAGAAGGGTTAAAGCCACTGTTCCCCCCCACCCCCACCCCCACCCCAGGAAGCCATTCCCCCTGCAGGGAAGCGGGAGCTCTCTCCCCCAGGCTGTCCAGCTGTGTCTGTACACTGAGCCACAGGACAGACAGCTCCCGGAGAGGGAGCAGAGCCCCAGCAGGGCTTGGCCAAGCAGATGATGCCAGGGGACACGAGGGAGCACCCAGCTGGGCCCCGCCCTCTGCGCTGCCGTTGCATGGGCAGCTGCCCTCCTCCTACCTCTTTCCACAGCATGGCTCCCAAAACCACTATTGAGCCTTCTCTCCTAACATAGTTGAGGCATCAGGCACACGACCAGCTGCTAACCTCCCTGAAAGGAAAGAGCTATTGCTTGCATCTGCAACTCAGAGAATCTTCTGGAGCAGCAGCTCTTTCTGCAGTGCTGGAAAAGAGATGAACAAGAGGGTCCTTCTGCTGGACACTGTCTGTTCTGCAGGCTGCCCGTTCCTGCCACCAGCACGGCAGGCACAGTCTGGCTTCACCACTGGCAGACTCCCAGTGCACAAACAGGAGTGCAGTGAAGAAGGCACGCCGGCCCACCCCGCTGCCCCCTTCTCCAGGGACAGCTCCCCAGCAAGGACAGCTGCTCTGGCTCTTTCGCCGCCCACTCCTCAGGTGGTGCTACCTCTGCTGTGTCAGCTCCTGGCCTTTCCTGGGCTCCAGCCAATGAGCACGAGAATAGCCGCCAAGGCCCTGGTGCTGCTGGGAGGAAGAAGCTCCGGCGGGTGTGCAGAGTCTGGAACCACTGCCACGACGTGCTAGAGACACTGGGCGCAGCTCTCGGGTGCAGGCCCTTCTCCCAGCCGCGCTGTGCCGTGGACACAGACCAGGAAGAAGGCTGGGGCACTGTGGAGAGAAAAGGCACAGCTGCCTGGGGGACACAGGGCCTGGGAGCAGATCCCGCGGGGTGCGGGACCCCGGAGGTGAAGTTCGGCTTCTCAGGAACATCTCCGCAGAAGAGCAGCCTTTTCAGAACTCCAGTCTCACTCCCCTCTCTCCATCCTGTCTTCTAGTTTCCTCAGAGTAAAGTTTAGCTTCTGAGGACCCACGATGCCCATGAATGAAGGATAATGTTCCCTCTAGCTGGTTGTAGAGAATGTCCTGAGAGCCCATCAAGATGACCAAGAGGACTGCGCCTCGGCCCAATAAGGAGACTGGAGCTTCCCCTTCTCATTCCCTGCTAGGAAGCTCTCCCTCCCTCTGTACCCTTCCTAATGGTGGCCCTGCCACTCCTGCTCGAGCCCCTGAGGAAAGTGAGACGCTGTTCCGGAGCTCAGCCAGTCTGCACTGCAAGTGTATCTGACACCCCTAGCGGCAGCACCAGGAAGTGCAGTCTCCATCACGTGGGACAGAGATACCACCGGGCAGAAGTGGCAAGCTGTTCACAGCAGAACAGAGGGACCTGAGCCCACCCGCCTCTCCCCAACTCGCCCCACCCACACCCACTCCTCTTGACACACTGGAATCTGTATTATATCTATTTTTAAGAAAACACAATGTTGGTTGTCTGCTTTTGTTGTTTTTATAGGTGTTGTGGAATAAGAAAATTATTTAAAATGTCCCCATAAAATGGGGTTTTTGTTATTCTAATATATTCTCCTGTAACTACTATAAATATGAAACACTCCTATTTTGCAAGCCAAGGATACGATTTGTACTGTTGTTATATATAAATAAAGTTTGCTGGATAAAAAAATCTTAAATCTTCAAAAAAATGGTTTTTTGGCAGCATCTATGTATAGTAACTCACAGACCTATTTAAAAGTAAGGTACTCACAGAAGGGTGGCTAAGTTGTTTCTAGGGATTTCTAGAATTCTCTCTGGAGCCAGAGTTTGTTAATGTCCAGTCAGCATCATACCACACATGTACACACACACACACACACACACACACACACTTCCCTGGCTGTACCTGTGAGTGAACACTGCCCCCTACCCCCAAGACCCCCGAATACAGCTCCCCTCCAATGGAGGCCAATGCTACAGCCAAGGAGTTGAGGCTGTTTCCCAGGCCACAAGGAGGATACCCACACCTGGCTCTTCTCAAAACGTGCTCACAGTCATTTGGCAAATCCCTTGGTAAGCATGGCCTGTCCTGGACTCTGCAGCAAGCGCTGGGGACAGAGTGAGAAGTGAGAAGGCAAGACTGTGGCCGCCAGCAATGATTTCAGTGCGGCGCCGTCGCAAGGGTTCCGAAAAGAAAGTGCTGCAGCTGGGCACTGGCAAGCAGAACAGCCTTACAGGTTTTTGCTTGTACTTTACTTTTTCCTGTACTTTCTATTGAGGGCAGCAAGTCTTCCCAGGTCCAGCAGGGCAGCACAGAGGGCAGCTCCTGCCAGGGCAGGAGGTGGAGTCCAGAGGCAAATATTTCACAGCTCCACAAGGAGGCTTCAAGAAGCAACACAATTGCATGACTCAGACCCTTGGTGCCCTCTGACCTCAGGGCCCACGTCTCCACCCTTCTGTTTTTCCACTCCCGTTTTCCATCCTAAAATGCCAACATGTGTGGTGACACTGGTAACACAAATAAATAAGAACTCAAGAACCCACATAACATCTCAGCCAACCATGCACAAGAGACTGCCCTGCCCTGCCCTGCCCTGCCCTGCCCTGCCCTGCCCTGCCCTTCCTTTGCAAAAGGACCAGGAAGGTTCTCTGGGACCATAGCCAGGCACTACACCAAGAGGGGTGCCTCCGAAGGAGGTGGGTGGAGGAGGCACAGCCCCAGTCTGAGGAGGGAGATGGCATCCTGCCCTCAGGAGGCCATCTCCTGTATGGATGGCAGGGCCTAGAACTTGTGAAAACAAAGCACAGGGAAAGTGCAGGTTAAAAAGAGTGTGCACCAGTCACTGATGTTCACTAGTGCTAAGAAATAATTGTGAAAAATTTTCAGCTTCTATATAGCAGCCTCTGAGTTCATGATGTCTATATGTGCCCCATGTCTCACACATGTGTGCATACATACACACACACACACCCCTCCCAGAGGAACAGGAGAGACACATGCAGGTGCTGAGCGAGAACAACATGAGCACAGCACGGTGGCCCAAGCCTGTGAAGGGATAGTGCACCTCCTAGTAGCACAGCAGACCCACTCTGCTTTGACTCACGTGAAATCACCTCTGTTCCTGTCAGAAATGCAAGCCCAAAACCCTGGAGAAGCAGTACTATACTGTGGCGAAACTGATGTCACCATTTCTCAATAAAAACAATGTGACTCTGTGAGACCTGGGGTGAATACTGTGTGGGGCGGTGTCGCCGCCTGACCTGGTCTCTAGCATTGCAAGAGGAACCAGCTGGCACCCAAGGGAGTGGGGGGGGGGGGAATCAAGGCCTTGACACCCCTGAATTTCCACCAGCCAATCCTCTTGCCCTAGGGAGAAGGACCACTAGGTACCAGTCTGTACTGTCCCCTACTCTGTTTGCAGGACAGCGGGGCCTGGCCACAACAGCTACTCAGTAAGGGTATTGGGAACGACGGAGTGGTGGAGTGAATGGAGTGAGAGGCTCCTCCAGGTCCCAGGCACCCACTGTCCTGTCCTACAGGCCCCTCATCTCCTCGTATGGCCGGGTCCTTCCATTTTCCTTTAGTCTGAGGTTCAGAGAACTTGAGGGATTTGCTAAGTCCCTAAGTGGCAGTGCCACAGGTGCCTGATGCGAGCTCAGATCTCCTGGTTTTCCTCTGTACAGTGCTCCCTTTCCTTAGCTCTGGGACAGTTCCATACTGAGAAGTCCTCCCCGGACATGGCCCCTTCCTGGAGGAGCAGGCAGGTGCTGTGGGAGCAGAGGCACAGCAGCACTTCCTGACGTTTATTCGTATTTGTCCCACACAATCCACAGCTGCTTGCCTGGTGCAGCAAGCCAGACTCCAAACCTGCAGGAGTATGCATGGGGCTCAGCCCTAGGGGGCCAGCTGCCCCGCAGCTCCCAACCCAGTGTCAGTGCCAAATCCTGACGCCATGGGAGAGACCCTTCCCCCCCGCCCCGTTTTCTTAGAAGGGATTAATGTGCATTTTGCTAGAAGTGCAACAGCTGTCGGCAAACTGCAGACACAGGATCCTAGAGACCCGGGCTCTACGTGCGGAAGGACAAGCCTATGAGCAAAGAAAACACAGGGAGTGGGCTCTGGCACCTTGTGCTCTGCCTGCCTGAACTTGGCTGCACACCTGGCCATCTGCGGCACACACAGACTTACCCAGCGTGGTGCTGGGCCATGCTCAGCCCACTCCCAGCTTCACTGTACACCCCGGCTTGGCCCATCTTTAGGCTTCACCCTGCCGCCTTCTCACAGCTGCATTTCTTTCTTTCTTTCTTGCATATAGATGATACAGATAGATAGATAGATAGATAGATAGATAGATAGATAGATAGATAGATAGATAGAT
>PVKN010007688.1:0-26257 GCA_004027915.1 Capromys pilorides | reverse complement strand
AAGGAAAGTCTCTGCTACACAATTCTTCTCATTTTACAATCCTTGCTCCCTGGCTAAACAAGCTGCCAGGAGCGTATGGACTTCCCAACAGCCGGCATCTGCTCCAAATGATCATTGGTCCCTAGTGCCTGGCACAATTTGTAACACACTTGCTTTATTAATAAATGAAAGAAAAGCAAAACACTGGGGGATGGCCTAAGGTATATCTACTAGATGGAATGGTGCACCGCCAGTAAGCACTGGAATGCCCAGGTCACGCATGCGTACAGAGCAAAGGAGCAACATGCACAAAAGGGGTGGGGGAAGAGCAAGGGCCAGAACTGCACGCTCGCAGGCACATCTATAAAACGCATCACGTGGGAAATACTTCAGAGCTAAGACCCAATGATGAAAAGGTGAATTTTATTTAATGGCGTTACATGTCTTTTCAATATGAAAAAAGGAAAAGGTGGAGGGAATGGCTTGAAGCCAGCCACTTTGCTCCTTTTGTCTTAAATTTTTATTAGCTTATTCTGTGCCTAACGATCTAGGTGTACTTTGGTGGTAGGTGAAATGAGCCTGTAAATGCACTGGGACAAACATGTTAAGTCACTGCCAACTTCACTTTTTCCTCTGAAAAAATTTTATTTTCTGATTTTCTCTGTAGGGCTGGATTTTCTTTGGTTTTTATTTCTTTCCAATACTCTCTTTTATTAACAAAGGTTTCTTTTTCTTTCTATCTTCATTTTTCGGTCAGTTGTTTATTACGCTTTCCCTTTTTCATTTTACTGCTCTTTCCCGAATTCTTTCAATCACATTCGCAGTCTTCCCCACATTCTTCATCAAAAAGCATTCTATTTACCCCCTCAGGAGCCACTGCTGTTCTTTATTTCCAAAAAATAAATAAAATAATAATAAACTGATGTCCGGCAACAGGGCCAGAAGCCAACCCTATCGATTTTAGGAGGTCGGAGTGTTCACTTAGGTCTACAGCACTGCATTGCCTAGCAACATGGGCACCCAGAGCTCCAGTTACTATAGTGATGGCTCGGCATGCAAGTGCTCGCTCAGGGAAGTGCTCCAGTGCAGCTACAACTTCAAAACAAGGGCTCCCAGGGCTTTTCTCCCCCATTTTATTCGTGTCATTTGGGGGAAAAAATAAAGGAGATCTGAACAATGAGCACTAGCTTGCCTACTTAACCATAAAGGGACAGAATATCACCTGCAATTTCTTTTATATACAGCAACCAAATGAAAATTCTTCATAATAAAACTCTCTTTTGTGCCTTGAAGCTGCCCGCTCCATTTCCTTCCTGGCAGCACCCTGGACTCTGAAAATATGGGCAGGCCAGCATCAGGCCTTCTCAGGGACTTGAGTTCACCTGCCTCTGCTAGGCCCAAGTGACGCTGGCTTCCTGCTACATGATCTGCTGTTTCTGTTGGCCGCACATCTCAATATACTATCACTCACATCGCTAACTAAGAGTTAGCATTAGGTCATTTGAAAGCAACGACCAAGCTACTGGGAATCACTAGGCCACCACAAAGCTAGCACACATGTGTGGACCACAGGAAATAAGAAGCTGGCCTTTCCAGAATTCCCTCCCACCACAAGGACACCCCCAACCCCCTCCGTGTGGCAGCCAATCCACTTCACTTCATTCTCAGGCAGTGGAGGGAGCTGCTAATGTGCAGTGTCAGCTCAGCTTCTCTGCCTTTCAGCAAAAGGAATCCTTCATTTCTTTTTACTAAAACGCCAAGAAACCGATGGAGAAAAAAAAGGAAGAAAATGACTCTCTTCTTTGCTCAACAATAGGAACAAAAAGACAGGCAGTGAGGGGAGGTTCTGAAGGTAAACACGGTAGGTCTCCGGGGTCACCTCTGCAGTCTTCTTTCAGGGTTCAAGAAGTTTTGCCCGAGATGACAGAGAGCAATGCCTCCACTAGGTAACACAACCTGGGTGTGACGCTACAGATGAACCCCCAAGTTCCTCTGCACAAGGGAGGAATATAAATATAATTACCGTCTTTTCAGAAACCTCCTTTACATAGGAAAGTACCACCAGCTGGTCACAGAGAGGCGCAAGGCCACTGATGTAGAATTCAGTTTCGAACTGAGACACTGCAAAAAAGAATAAAAGAAGATGTAAGACTCAGCATTAAAAAGGGGTAAATGGCAACATACAGCCAGGATGCATTCACTTAGATGCCAGATAGATCCTTTTCAAAAAGAAATCATCCATATTTAAGGAACGATCCATTTTTAAGGAGATGGAAGTGCTAATGAGATTGATTCGGTCACTGCACACTGCAAGCATGATCTCATTGGTGTACCCCATAAATACGTATAATTAGAGGTCACCTTACGGAGGTAACATAAAGGGGACAGAGTTAAACCTATTTCCAGCATGCAGCATGGAAGCTGCTTCTATAATCAGGTCTGGGAAGGACATGTGGGAACTGAGTCTGAAAACTTCCCCAAACAAAAGTGAACCCTAGGACAACAGTGTCATGGATGAGACTGTTAAAAATCACATGGTCAAATAACATCAAGTATTTTGGGCCCCACAAAAACCCAGTGAGACCATCATTAATTATAACACCACTTTTTTCAAATGCCTGACTTTATTTTTCAAAACTGGAGCACTATAGCGGTACAGTGATAATAAGGAATGTTCTCCATAATTGCAAAACATGATTTTTAAAATTTTGGTAAAAACTTTGAAGTTAAGAAAGGAACACACAGATTACATTATGATTAAGCATCATTATTTCTTTAGTGAAATAAAGGTTAGAGAAAAAGCTTCCCTTTTCAAGAAATAGTCTATTTAAAATTTAGAGGAGATATGATGGCATTCAAGAAAAGGGCTTCCTCACACTTCCCCTTAAGGATCTGCAGGTAGCTGAGTGGAAGAATCCCAAGTGTCACTACGCTGTGGCCCTAGTGATCAGGTAGTGCACAACAGGACACTCTTTCTGAGATAATGAGCTCTGAGGTCACTTGTTACATAGCTGATGTAGTAATACTATGGGCAGGAATTCTTCCTGGAGTCACAGGACACAATTGAGAGATTCAGCTGGAGAGCAAGCTCTCTTGAGGACTTAGCCCATTTCCTAAGACTTTCTTGATTCAAATCATCTCCACACCTCTGCGATTAGCTGCACTTAGGTAACGTCTACAATGAAATGACTTTCCCCATGTAGGGGAACTCAGTGAATCATACTGCTAACAATACTGAATGTGGACTCAGGAAATCTCAGTTATAACCTACAACATGGAACAAGTCATTTAATTTCTGTGGGTTTAGCTTTTCCCATCTATGATATATAGAAATGAGAGTAGAAATAAAATCTAACATAGATGAAATGCAGGCTGCCAAATTTTTCTTTTTCTTCTCCTTCTGTCTTGCATAGGACTCAGTGTTCCTTGTCTTTGCCTATCTCTGTCTTCACCTTACACAAATATTTTTTCAATTTAATTTTCACACTAAAACAGGTAATACAATATTTCCAAAATAGTTAACAATACAACTGCTAAAGAGGGATAGTATTTTACACTTTGTCCTGGATTAGATCACTTAAATGATCCTGGGGTCCTAGGAACAATTGTAAAATGAGATTCAAAAGGAGGTTCTGGTCCCAGCTCCCCAATTAACCAATTAACACAGTTTATATGTAACAGCCTCAACCACAGGGCAGAGATGGACGTGCCCGGAGCAGCCAGGCTGAAAAAGGGTCCAGAGATGTCACTGTGCTGTGTGGAGGTGGGCACAGTGGGGGTGAGTGGAGTGCTACAGATGCTGCACAGGAGTGTGAGGCTGTAGGACCCAGTGACGGAGAGGGTAGAATACCGCCTTCTAGAAGATGTGCAATACAGGCACATGAATAGGTTTTGGCTGTCATTACCTCTGACTGGCAAAATGGACACGAATTCTATTCTTGCAAATCAAGATCCAACACTGAAACACTACCGTGTTTCTCTGCCAGCAACCTGGGTGAAGGACACAGAACCAGCAACACTGCAGGAGCCCTTCTTTCCCATGAGGGCCCCAAGGAGGCCTCGCTGTGCTTGCTTGCCTCAGGCACCCCCAGAAAACATCACTTCGTCCCAAGACATGACAGGTGAGCCAGGCATCCTCTGTATTTGGGAGACCCATTGGCCTGCCCAGGCCCATAGCCAGGCAGTGCCAGTGCCTCCTAAAGGTAACCAAATACCCATCCAGGCCTGAGTTTCATGAAACAGCTGTGAGACGGACAACTGAGAAGCTAGGAAACGGTCCCATCCACATTTTCCCTCCTCTGCATTCCCATTCCCTGGCCTCCAACAGCTCACATGAAGACAGGAAACTTCATGATCTCCAAGAGCACAATAAAAAACTCCAATAATGTGTTCCTGGAGAAAGTAAGGTTGCAGAAGCAAGTTCTCAATTCCAGGTATCATTCAGTACTTATTTTTTAAGTACTAAATGTATCACACTTTGCTACTTGAGAATTAGTAATAATTTTGATAGTCTAAATGCAGTCATAGCAATTACAGACACTAATAATGTTATTTATAAAGGAAAAGATCTTGTGGATAAAATGACATTATCAAGATTTTCAGAGGCACATCCAGATAAAACTAAAACACTGCTTTTATTACAATAATTTCTTAATATCAACACACATCACCTAATAGAATATAAACTTGTTATATTAACCCAGGATGATTCGCAAATTCAGAGTTCGAAATGGCCGTTTACTTTAGCTGTGAGTGCTCTACCACGCAGCAGTTCATCTCCATTAATGCCCATTAGTAATGAAACCATTTATTTCTAAAAAACCTCATTTCTAATTCGAGTTGCTTGCTCATGACATGTTTCCATCTATTCTGCCTTAAAACAAGTCACTACAGAAGGAATGGCGGGGTCATGTTCTTCCATTATTCTTTGCTCACACAATGAAACATAAATGGCTTTAGGTCTAAGACAGTACAATTTAATTTTCATATGATATGCTGAATCCAATGGCTGGCCAGAGACACAGGTATCAGAATAGAAGATGAGAGAAAGAAATACCGAAGGTAATATTTGTTCTTTTAAAAAACATAGAGAAAATATATATCCGTTTATGAGCTGACTTCGCTAAACATCTTCAGGTAATCAATGGCTCTGTATTTCAAATTTCCAGTGGCCCAGTGAAACTTTATTTTCCCTGAAATTTTATTCTATTGCATAGAATAATGATTTTAATAGCTTTAATAAAAACCTATTTTTTTCCTCAAGGAAACATTTAAATACAGAAGGTTTACAGTTCTAACGGCTCACCTTTGAATGAATTATCCAGAAAAGATAAATCACAAAGTAAATAAAAGGAAATTCTGTTGTGTTGATAGGACACAACATAAAAACAGGAAGCAAAAGCTGGAGGGTGGAAGGAGTGATGCTTCAGCACAAGGCAATGTGGGCGGTGCAGGGACGGGTCCAGGTCAGGCCTTTGGTGCAGCAGTGGCCACAGACCTGGCGTCTCACTGAGCACTCGGGGCAGAGTGCACCATGGCTTTCGCAGCCTTCCTCTTCCTGAGGGCAGGAAAGGGGCCTCCGCACGCTGGTTACTCCAGAGCATTCAAGCATGCCTATCCTTGGCTACAAGGAGTAACTTAAGGCAAAGGAAATATGGAGAGTGCCCTGGTGGGTTAGAAGAAAAAGTTTCACAAGAGCTGTTCACATGGAAAGTCTCTTCAGCCAAGTACTCTGGATCCAGAGTGAGGATGAGACTAACACAATTCTGTGCCATCCAGATCCAGAAGGAAGGCTGGAGCTTCTGGTCAATGTTGCCAGCAGAAATGGAACGCAAGCCAAAAGCATGCATTACATACACAATTTTAATTACATTTTCTATTATCATAGCAAGGAGCAAAAGCTATGAAAGAGGGGTCATTTTAATGTACAAGGTGTGACTGAAAAGTACACTGATGTTTACATTTTTCAAAATTACAGTAAAAGCGACACTGGCAGTGATGCCCTAAAAATCTTCTCCCTTGCTTCAAATACACTCATTCCATTCCACTGTTCCATCATTTTGTGACATAGTTCTGAAGTATTATTTCGTGTCTTTAGTTGCGCTGTTTCGGTTGCCTTTATGCCCTGAGTTGACTCAAAATGGTCCCCTTTAACTGCCACTTTGACTTTGGGAAGAGCCAGATGGTCCATGGAGCCAGACCCAGCGACTATGGTAGCTGAGGACGCAGTGCCACGTGTCTACGAGCCTGCCCAGCCACCGGCACTTGGCAGCACCACTCACAAGTTTAGGGTGAAGAACGAGAAAGAACTCTCAGGACTGCTTCAGAAAGTAGAAAAACATGGGAGGGGATTAGTGGCAGTAGTCTTTCACTACAACAATTTGCAAAATTTAAACATTTACTGTATTTATGCTTTGTATTTAATGCAACATATCCAAATTGTATTATTTCAACATGACTTAAGTTATTTAATGAGAATGCACACTTCGTATTCTCATACTGTTTTGAGAACCTCCAAAATGCCACATCTCAACCTGCCACCATGAGAAAACCACAGTACAAACATTCAGTGGCCTCATATGGACAGAGAGGATCATACTAGAGCAGGTCCACAGACCCCAGATTTTCTCTTCTTTAAGGTTCAGTAATTTTATAAGAACATACATTTTGTTGTTAGTGTTTTTTATGGTGTAAGGGAAGGAGGCCGGGCCCTTGTACGTGCTGGCAAGCACTCCACCACTCCTACTCCCCTTGGACAGAAGTGGTGAACCTATGGCACATGTGCCACAACAGGCTGTTACCACTGAAAACTCTAATGCCCTAGAGTGCAGCTAAATGTCACACCTCAGATCTAGCTTTAGGTACACAGTGTCTCCTTTTAATTCACAGTTCTTGTTATGGTTTGTGCATAGATGTCCCCCCAAAGTCTCATGCAGTCATGGGGCAGCATTCAGAATTTGTAACTGATTATTGTGCAAATGGATACTGCACCTGCCATGGGGCAGGTGATTTGCATTTCAAGGTAAGTAAGGAAAAGTAGTTAGCTACTGGAGCTGCTGCTGGCTCTCCTGGCACTCTTGTTCTTGCCAGCCACTGTGAAAGGTTGTTTTCTGCTGTGTGCCTCTGTGCCTTGTAGCCAGCTGAATATGGACTGAAACCTCCAGTAACTGTTGGCTAAATAAACCTTTCCTTCACTCATTTTGAGTGTCGGGTGTTTGTCCCAACAACGAGAGAAGAGTAACTAAGACAGTTCTACATTCTGTTTTGTTGTAGGTGTTGATGATGATGTTTCAGGAAGCATTGTTTGGCTGTTCTTTCTTCCCTTCTGTTGCTCCATTCTTGCCGGAGCGTAGGCCGCTCCTGCACTCTTGGGGTGCACTTTTCGGCAAGGGCATCGATCTTTTCCCCCCTCACTTTCCTTAACCTTCGGTGTGGAGCGCCCCGGCTGATCCTAGTGCTCACTCTGAGGTGAAGTCACTACCCCTGTATGCTCTTCCAGCAGTGTCTCCATCTCACTAGATGGAAGGCCTGGCCACCTGCTTCCTGAGCTTCCTGGCTCTACTGCACCCCACCTCTACCCAGGTCCTCTCTCTCCCTGGGCTGTTGTGGCTTTGCCCTGTTTTTCCTGGGCTCTCCCTGATGCACTGTCCACCTGCTCACTATGAGGCTGAGACACAGCTGGCTGCAGGCCCCTTATCCCGTTCTCTGGAAAGCCAGTGCACTGAATTCTCCTAGCCTCACCCCAGATCTGCGGGGTCCCTGCTCCCCTCTGCTTTCCCCACACAGATGTGCAGCTGTGGCAGGCTCTGCCAGGCAAAATTCGGCCTCCACAGTCTGCACCTTGAGTTTCGGGGCCACTTCCTCATTCAGTCTTTCATTCATCTGTGGTGGCTTGTGATTTGCTTGCTCCGTTTTTACTTGATGACACGAGCAGACTGGCAAATTGTGCTGCCACTGCCAGTACCTTCCCAAGATCCTCCAACTACAAAAGGGTAACATGTCACTGCTGTAGGCCAACACTGTAGTACTCAGTGCAGTGGGGCCACCAATGACACACAATCAGTCTCACATAAGTGCCACATGACTAAAAATTAACAAGAAAGAACTTTCATGTGTCTCAGTCTCTGATCTCTGATGGTTAGCGACAACTTGATTCAATGAAAATTCAATTTAGAGTGGCTGACAACGCACCATGCCTTCCGTGCTCCTGTGAAAGCATGGAGACTGAGGCCCCGACCCTAACCGACAGCCTGCTCTTGACAAAGGCTCCAAGACACCGCACAACATATGAAAAACAGGAACCGATATAAAAGAAGGAACAGCAGAAAGCAAGAAAAGTTAGGTTCCCAGGCTGTGTATTAAGACACAAATAGTGACAAGGACAACTGCTGACTATAGGAATAGTGCGCATAGTTCAAGAGAAAACGATACCTTCATATTTTTTAAATACCACAAATATTAGACTGCAAATGATAAAAATCAATATTCTACTCAAATAAAGATATCATCCTCCAAATATCAACTAGGTGATCTTGCTATGTACACACCCACCCTTACAGGGAGGTACTGCTTAAGTCAAGAGGCCTACCTATTACTCGCACTTGTAGTTAGGCTCTGTACATAGAGAGGTAATTTACTGAGAAACGTGATTATGAAATACATTAATTTCTTTAGACTAATGTAATAAACCTTTATTTGTATCCTTCCCCAACTTTTCTTCCAAACAGTGAGGAAACAATAAATAAGTCTTCTGATTTTAAAAGAAACCCTTAAAATATTTTCCTTTTGTATTGAGCAACTAAACATAATGGCTATAATAACAAAAGCTTCTGTTTAATAAATGCACTGATCCCAAACCTCGGGGAGGCTGAGGCAAGAGGAGCACACCCTGCTGGAGCAACTCAATCTCCAGTAGAGGACAGTAGTACACTAAGGAGAGAGGGTAGTAGTACACTAAAATAGTCTACACTCCTGCTTTCACCAAGACATCATCCCTGTTATTTTATAGATGTCCCAAAGCTCAGAGACTCAGTAGCCTGACTAACGTCTCCTGTGCAGAAGACGCAGAAGGGATCTGACGAGGTCCTACTTTTCCCAGATACCTCTCACACTGGAAAGTACAAGTTAGAACACAAAGCTGGTAAGGCTGGCCAGGAATTACAGTTTCTAAGAACAGAATAAAGCCTGGACAACCCTCTTGAGACTCTGCCTGCATGACCAGGGGCCCCTGCCTTTCTTTTGATTTGACAAAAACACTGGACACAGAACTTTCACTGTTTTCCTTGGGCTCTTTTTGCTTTCATTCTTTCCCAGTATCAACTAGCTAAATGTGATATGAGAAGATTTGGTTTTCATGTTAAAGTTAAATAAGATAATAGCCTATCTGAGCTTCTTAGCTGCCAGTGTTTTAATTTTTTGTAGTACTAGGGACTGATCCCAGCCAGGGCCTTTGCACTAAGCTACATCCCAGCCCTCTTAATTTGAGACAGGATTTCATCAAGTTTCTGTTATAGCTTATATCTAGATGTCCTCCCAAAGTCTCAGGTGGTCCTAGGTGGGGAGTTTAAAAGGTGGCTGGTTTATATGAATGTGGATTATGGGTGTGATACTGGGAGTAAGGCTGTGGGTAATAAAAGCCCCACCCTAGGTGTGGGAGGCACCAATCAATAGCTTCATTCCCTGGATGAGCTATAAAGGGATGGAAAGCAGGGAAGCTTGCTGCTGCTGCTTGCTGCTTCACTGTCTCCCACCTGCTTTGCCATCAACTATTTCTCCTCTGCAATTGCCCTTTGCCATGCTATAAAGCCTTGGAGCCAGGTGGCTATGGACTGAAACCTATACAAACTGTGAACTGAAATAAACCTTTCCTCCTTTAATTTTGGGTGTCAGGTATTTCGTCTCAGCAGTGAGAGAAGTAATTAAGACAGCTGCCTGGGCTGGGCTCAGACTTCTGACCTTCCAACTTGCCACTGCCTCTCAGAGTGCTGGGATTATAGGTGTGTGCTACTACACTTACCTAGTTTCTATGATTCTTAAAGAAGAAATGAAAAAGCACGTCAAGTCATTTATAGTAAGAACAATGTCTTGCCATTGTCATATATTCATTTACAGGCTCCTCATGATACAGCCTTGTCCCCAGATGGTCTTGCCTCATTCACCAGACTAGAAGGAATGCCCACAGGTTTTTCACGGAATTGGACCTTTGTAAAAGTGGTCACGGATCAATGAAAATAAATTTGGAAATCACAACATTTGACAGTTTTAGGGCTGTGCTGTGAAGCAGATATATTAAAGTAAAAGTGAATTCACAATGTTTCACATTCCCACACTGCAGAGAAGACCTGAATCATGGAGCTGATTTGGAGGGAATAGTGGGTGGGCAAAAATAACATGTACTGTCAGTTAAATGAGAATGCTAAACTGATCCAATTAACTGATCTACTAAATGTCAACATCCATGAAGCAGCGATGATGAGGAATATTTCCTGAGTGAATCACCGTCTGCTGCTCAGAACCGTGCTCAGCAGCAGTGACGAGGAACATTTCATGCTGCCGATATAAGCCAAGAGAAAATGCTCAAGGATCCTCTTGGTCAAAATGTCCAAAGCAAAATTGGCTGAGATGGAACACACCTATAATCCCAGTACTTGAGAAGAGGCTGAAGGACTGCCATGAGTTTGAGGCCAGCCTGGAATATGTAGCAGGGCCCTGACTCAAACACATTCACACACACATACATGTCCAAGCCAGACAATCATACTTTATATTGTACATGTGAACTACTTCAATGCACCTAAATTTAGATTCAACATTAAAAAACATTAAAAACAAAACAAAAACCCAGCAAGCCAGGGCCTTTCTGCTCATGGCTTCCATGAGTGCTCAGTCCCTGGGCTCTTTCTCTCACAATGGTCTAACCTGAGGGTGTACTTCTTTAAATACTTTTAGTTGGCCCAAAGTTGCTCTGCAGAGCAGGATTCTTTGCCTACTTTTAACAAATATAAAACTTATCTGCTATGGTTTGTGTCCAGCTGTTCCCCCAAAGCCTCATGCAATCATGGGGCGGGAACCTCTAGAGTTTGAGACTAACTCATGATCCACTGGGATTATGGGTCTTAGTACTGCTGGGATTATGGGTATGTGTACCCTCCCCAGCCTGGGACAACAGCCTGAATGCAATTTAAGTGAGACAGAAAAACAGATTCTCTCTGTTGCCACTGTTGCTGCTACTTTTCCCTTGATGCCTGTTGCTCTTTGCCACCGCTATGAACTGATGTTCTCTGCCCTGTGCAATACTGCCATGGAGCCAGCCAAGTATGGACTGAAACCACCAGTAACTGTGAGTTAAATAAATCTTTCCTTCCTTCAGTTTGGGTGTTGGGTATTTGTCCCAGCAAGAAGTAAAGAGTAACTGAGATACTATCTTTTGCACTTGCCTTGACGAGGTCTTTGTTCAGGATAGAAATAATCTAGAAACCACTTCTAAAAGACATTCATGAACCCCTAAACCCAGTAACAGTGGTATGACCCCGGGCCAGGCTACATAGCAGAACTGCTGGGGAAGAACTGTGTGGCTCCATGGTTATGTGCAGCGGCTCTGAACCCAGTTGGACCTGAGTTTGAATGATGTTTCTTTTTTTTGCTTACTACAAGTGTAATAATCGTGAGCAGGTGACCTGGGCCCTCTGAACATCAGTTTCTTCTCTGCTACAATGAGGACAGCAGCCCCTAGCCTCCAGAACACTGTGAAGATGAGTCTGTGAAGATAAATGTTACTAGCTTCATTACATACTTAGCACTATGCGCTGCTTGTTGTGAATGGAACAAAACACATTTGCCACTTCAGGTGCTTAACACTCTTCAGTGCTATCTACTACAGAGAAAGTCCATTAATCCCATGCCCGCAACATGTAACACTCCAGCGCTGCATGGTAGTTTTTCATCCCTCACAAAAGGAAGGACAGAGCGGTGATTATGTAAAAAAGCAAATGCAGGAAAAATTTCATTGAAGAACCTAGGAGGTTTTATGGTATTCACTATAAATTGCTTTTATGTATTAAATTTTTTTTTTTATCATACAATGTTAGGGAAAATTCAATGCAGAACAGAAAAATAAATATATTACAAAGTCAAACTGGACTACAAGAGAAAAGAAAATCACACAAAGATAGATCTCATAGAGCCCCCTTGAGTTTAGCAGCAGCTGCCACAATGTCCACTGAGATTTGAACTAAGAGTGGTAACCACGTTACTCCTGTACCTTACTGTTGTAACCTGCATGTCGAAGTCACAAAGATGACAGTTGGATGAAGGGAGATGCTTTAGTCTAAGGAAAAATGATCTCATAGCTCTCTTATACTATATAAACATATTTCCAATTTCAGGTCATTGTGCCACAATCTGAAAACGCAAAGACTTGGCTAAATTCTAAAATAATACTGTATGATCAATTAAAGATATTGACACTACTGAATTAAACTGGAAACAAAATGAAAAAAGGCAACAGGGAAACTATTACAGAAGATGAAAGGGGCCAAGGGAAGGGAGAGTAATGGGAGATGTATTAAAATATGTGTGGCTGATAATCCTGGCTATCAACTTGGCTGCAATAAGGAGGCCAAACCAATCAATAAAGCACACATCTGGCTGGGCCTCTGGGTGTCCCTGGTACAGGGACACGCAGCAGGCAGCACAGTGAGGGAGGAAGCCCCTCTCTGGTAATGCCATCGATGACAGCCTTGCAGCCTGGACAGCAAGCAGGCAGCAGGAGTAAGTCGGCCTGCAGGCGCAAAGCTCCACTCTGCTTGAGCAGGTGTGATTTTCCCTAATGCTATCAACTGTGACAACAGACTCCAGTTTCCTCAGCCCTGCAACAAGTACTCACTCCAGGGACTCGAGGGAGCTAGTAGGTCTTCAGTCTCAGACTGACTCTGCCACCCTGGCCGCTCTTGTCCTGCACCTGCCAGCCTCTTGGCCTGAGCAGCTACTGCATCCTCCAGCATGCAGGTGGCCACTGTGGCCTCTCCTACCTCTGCTCCTATGTGCCTGCCTAATCAATTCTCTTGTATAAACAACACGCAAACTCCCTTTAGAGAGCACTAGCCAATACAGAATGTTATATAGATGTATGAAAGTGTCATAACAAAACCCATTCATCTGTATAATTAGTATGTGCTAATTTTTTAAAATGACCTTTCCTTCTTCTTTTCCTGGTTTCCCTGTCATTTATATAGATTCTCATATAGTTGTTTAGCTGAATTATTTTTTTAAACACATTTCCACATGGAATCAAGGAAAGAAGTCAACCATGAATGCCTTGCATGCAGGCAAGCCATCATCAGCTGGCAGGAGACACCCAGAAAGAGACACAAACACTGGCTTCATTGACCAACCATCTGTCCAACCACCATCCCACAGAGATTGGACTGGTGAAAAGGCCCAGAGGTTAGAAAGCCTTGTGAGGATCCGAGAGATCTAAGAGAGGTCAGCATGAATGCGAGAGACATGTACCATGGTCTACTTCTAAAATTGTAACCTGGAAGAAAAAGATATACCTGAAAATCCTACTTGTAGAGATTCCTTGTGGGATGCTAACCGGCTGGTACATTTAGTCTTTGCTACCATTACTGTTTTTCATCTACAGTATCAATATCCCATTGGCAGGAATAACTTGATGTGGTTTGTGAGATGCTGATTCATAAGGAAGAGAAATAAAAATCTGGCTTCTAAAGGATGTGCACCCACAGATCTTTCTCAAATCTCATTTACTAAAAAACAGTGGCTTGCACTGTTCAGGGCTAAAGTGAATTGCAATCCAGACCTCCTTATATTTCTCCTTTCCTTTACCCTACTCAAGAACTCTTATCCAAGCCACTTTGTCTCCTGCTGTGGAAATGGTTTTCTATTCTTAAGGTCTTCTCTTACAAGGGGAAAAAACGGTACTTAACCACTAGCCATACTAGTAAAATGTTAGTACTGTGATATCGTAAGCACCTACACATGGTCTATTGCACATAAATTATACTACAAGTGAACTGTACTTCAATAATATGCTCCCATGGCTCTGGGCTAATGCAGCCACCATGAGGACAACAATTAGCAGCGGAGTGCAGGAAGGAGTATGCGCATGGTAATCACAGCCAGGATCTAGAGAGTAACTACTAGTGCCAAGTACAACCTTTGGCCTGTGACCCTGTCGGTCCGGCTCTCAGCAACCTGGAAGGAAGGACCCCTATTTCCACCTAATATGTGGCTAAAGTGCAGTTCAGGGGTTAGGCCACTTCATCACAATCACACATTCACTTAGCAAATGGCCTGGGCTCCTCGGCACCTTTCTGGTGGTTCTGCACAGTTAGTTTCTACCTATTTAAACCGCAGTAGCAGGATCTTGGGCGAGCTACTTACCTCCCTGACTCTCAACATCTTCATCAACAGACTGAAAAGCTGGACCTCCCAGAACTGGTGCGAGAGTGCAGTGAGTCTTGTGTGGTTAACACAGAGTGTGAGGTCTTATACTGAGTATGTGAGCAATACATGTCGATCAACTAGAGAAGGTGACAGCTACTGTATTTTTGTACTTCTCTGACAATTATTGTTATGTGTTTTCATTAAAAATTCAAATATCATCTCTCAGAACATGATGTACTGAGATGTTCAGTGATGTTAACCCCCATCCCCCATAGGGAAAGGAGGGCAGGAAGAAAAGGACAGTGAAACAATATAACTTTTTCTAATTATCAGTCTTCTCTACTGTCTTATTCCTCAGCTTTTCTTGGTATATTATACATATACCTATTTTGCCCATGATCTGGAACTATAGCTTATCCTTCTTTAAAGTTAAGAAAAAAATTAAAATTTTTGGCATATGGGAAATGCAAACCAAATGAATTTATTTCAGTGTTGCTTCGCTATAATAACCCATCAAATATTTATTTCCTGCTCACCATCTGAATGGGCAAATGAACTCTATAGTTGGCCTATAATATCTAAAAGTTATTCCCCTAGAATAAATTTTGCAAACTAAATTAGAAAAGCAAGGGCATACTGTCTTTGACAGACTTCTCCTGGGCAGCTGTTTGCCAGTGGTTACCTCACTCAGCATGACAGTACTCAGCAACTACCGTGTGCCAAGCACCGGACCAGGTCCAGCTGACACCAACAGTGAGCAGAGACAGCAGCAGCGAGCACGTGCAGCCACGTGACAGTCCAGCAAGGCACAGGGACGCAGCCAGGAATCACACGATGGCTGCTGCAGCCTCTCCAATGCTGGCTCAGTGTTAAACAAGCCCAAGGGGATGTGGCCTGTTTGGGTCCAGTGGGCCTAGGAAAGCAGCACTTGAGGTAAGTCTGAGTAAGCATTAGGGAAGGGAGGAAAAACCAAGAAATCCATTCTAGACAGACAGGAACCGAAGGTTGTAAGAGAAAGAGGGATGTGAGCAGGCTGCTGAACCATGCCTCCCCTCGTCATCCTAACAATGGGAGGATGATGGCATGATCCGATCTATACTTCCACTGCAGTCAGACTTAAGCATAGTGGGAAGAGATAAACCAGTCCTGCAGCTGCCACAGTGGTCCAGCTCGAAGCCCACAGCAGCCTGGCCAGACCAGCAATGCTATAAAAAGGACTCAGAGGAGGCAAGGTGGTAGGGACAGGTGTCAGCCCCAAGTCAGCTGTGCACATGAATTAACTCTAACACCTCTCACAACTCACTTGGGAAACCGCTTCTTCCTCGTGTATTACTGCTGAGATTATGGAAGCATGCAGAAATGTGTCCAAAACCCAGGCTCATGGTTATCCAACTTCAAAGCCAACTGCAAGCCTCTCTTGTGAAATTTTAAAATACAGTTATTTGAAAAGGGTTTCCAAATAAAATTCCAAAACATAAAGCTCCTGGGTATACTTAAGGGACACTCAAAGGGATGATGAGCCCTGAGGAAGAACATGGCCGCTTCATGTAATCAGAGCAGAGTCTTTTCCAGCTTTATACCCAGAGAAGGCAGGTGAAGGAGCCATACCTATTTCAACGTAGCGACTCGGCAAGTCTCTCATTTCACTGGCGTGCCGTTCCTTCACAGAGCATATCTGGAAAATAAAAATCCACAGGTTAGTCTATTCAGCTAGAGAGAAATTCTTCATAAGAGATGATTCAATACGTAATACTGCTGTTAAATTAACACGTAGCCCTGAAGATGGAGGGCATACAATCTACAATGTGACTTTAATGATAGAAATTAATTTGAATGATACACAGCAACTGATGCATCTACTCATTCTCTAACATTATTCAATAAAGCCATACTCAAAAACTGGGCATGGTGGTACACGTCTATAATACCAGCACTGTGGGAGGCTGAGGGGGATTGCAAGTTTGAGCCAAGCCCAGGCAATTCAACAAGACCCTGACTCAAAATGAAAATTAAAAATGGGAGAAGGATGTAGTGCAAAGGCCCTGGGTTCAATCCCCAGTACCACACAGGACAGGGGGTGGTGTCAGTGAGAGAGACATAGACAAGGACACAGCTTTATTCAAGGGCAAAGAACAAAAACTTTAAGGTTGTTTTAATGTACTCTAATGACTCAGTCTCTGAAGCTCCACTTGAGGAATGCAGTCATATGTGACAATAAGAACCCTGTAGCAAATCACACCTAGGTACTGGGGTGGGCTCCTCAGTTCTACTGCTCAGCGATATTGTGAGGGTCACACAGTGATGAAAGTGCCCATGGGGATCTCCTTAGAATGTACCCCTGCTATCCAGCAATCTATGAGTATACTTCTTTATCACTCACATAGGGCCATTCTAGGAAGATTTAACCAAAAACTCCACGGCTAGTGTGGCCAGTGTCCACATTAGACCCGGTATTTCTGGTTACACACTAGTTATTCATCTCACTGTTGCTGAAGAGACTTTCCAGAAGAGCAAGTCTTCCTGTGATCTCATGTGTGTTATGACCAATGTGTTACAGAACTGGAGCCACAGCCCGCTTCGAATATGGCACTCTCCACAATGTTTTAAGGGAAGAAAGAGTGGTGCAGAGGAGGGACAGGAAACGTAGTGGCAACAACATGATGGGGCCTGTAAGTATTAAACTACTACATACTTTTTTATAGAAATAGGAGGTCAACCTCCATTCTGGTGTGCAGTTGGGCAGAAACATAATGTATACACCTCTCAGTCACCAGCTCAAGCTGGGTCGTGTTCTCAGTCTCCTTCTGTCTCCCTCCACCCCTCGCACACACACAGACCATCACAACATATGCATCAACAGTATTCGTGGATGACACTGTGGATATTCTCAGCCTTCTATGCTGTAATTTCTGAAGGAAAACATTCAATTTCATAATAACAAACACAAAATCTATGTAAATTCAGCCATCCAAGTAAGACTGACCCTAAAGTCAAATGCTAATCTTGTACAACTTCCCTCATTATCAGGTTTTTGCCTTTTTCTTCTAAATGGTGATCATCTGTAACTGATCCTAGTGTGGCTACACTCCAGAAAATTCTAAGATTAAAAACCCTAAGAGGAAAGTCAATATTACTTATTACTCTGACAGAAAACACCACTGACAAACTTCTCTATGGAAGCTATTTACGTAACAATTTAATATAAATAATTTACTACCTTATTTAAATATTCTAGAGCTTTTTAACCACAAGAACATACTATAATTTACTTGGTAGGTCTCCTTTTTGGTCCTTAGATTTCCCCCTTTTGAGCTCATAAAATAGCCACACTTTTACCCAGACTTTCTAGGGAAACTAGAAACCATGTGATAGGCATGCTGCACTCCAGGATGTCAGATGAAAAGCTACCTCCGGTACTGATAAAGAGCATGCAAATTGCCACAGGGTTGGGAGTATAGTCGTAAAGCCAATCTCCTAAGAGCATTAGCCAGCACTTTCTGGGTGACCACCAAGCATGAGTTCTGAGCAAAGGGTATTTTCTCAAGATGATGGGGCAGTAGGGGAGACACAAAGCAGGGTGAGGTGGTGACATATAAAGGGATAGGTGCACAGGACAGTGTGACATCCTGGGTCCTTAACTGGAAGGTTTACCAAACAGAAAAAGAGAGCAAGTGCAAATGGGGCAGCATAAGGCTGGGTCACATCAAATCCTTGAATCCTTGGAGCCATGGTAAAAATCTGCTATCCTATGGGTGAGGAGAGCGCCTCAAATGGTTTACAGAAGACAGTGCCATCTATTCTATAGCTCAGAGACAATTTTAGTGCTATGTTTTATGTCTAGTTGTCCCCCCAAAGCCTCATGTAGTCATGGGGCTGGGACTTGTAGAGTTTGAGATAAACTCATGATCCACTGGGATTATGGGTGATCCACGGTTTAGATTATGAGTCTGAGTACTGCTGAGATTGTGTGTATGCCCTGAGGCAGATAGCCTGAGGCAGAGAGTCTACATGTAATATAAAAGAGACAGAGAAACAGACTCTCTGTTACCACTGTTGTCCTGTTCCCATTATTGCTGTCCCACTGCCATGAACTGTATGTTCTCTCCCATGTGCTACTCAGCCTTGGAACCAGCCAAATATGGGCTGAAACCTGCAGTAACTGTGAGCTGAATAACCTTTCCTTCCTTCATTTTGGGTGTAGGGTATTTGTCCCAGCAATGAGAGAAAAATAACTAAGACAGAACTTGGTACTGAGAGTGGGGTTGTTGCTGTTGCTAAACCTGATCATGTGGATTACAAACTTTTGAGAATAGCTTATGGGAAGAGATAAGAAAGGTTCAGAGAGGTCGTCTACTTGCAAAGAGCTGGATAAGCTTCGGCTGTTCTGTAGGAGAGATTTTGGTCAGAGCTCAGACCAGAAGACTGTCTGGAAGCCTGCCTGTACAGACCAGGTTGGGGAGGTTTCTGCTGGGAAAAGGACTGCATTGGTTATTGGACTCCGGATGATTTGTGCTATGGCTTGGCTGAAAGTCTGTCTGAATTTTGCTCGTGCCCAGAGACTTTGCCTAAGAAGAGATTAAACATGGCAGACTGATTCAAAGCAGCAAACTATTGGGGTGGTGGCATGGTTGTTATTGGGAGTTATTAGCCAGATCTATGTTGAAAATCAAAAGCAACGAGCCAAACAGGATGATTTAAAATGTTGTGAGTTTAGCCAGAAAGGAAGCAATAGGAATGCTGTGGACTGCAAACATAGAACTGAGAAGATCTCCATTGCTGAGAAAGAACCAGAGAATCAAAAGGATGGCCTAAGGGCATCACAGGAAGTAGCAGGTCTCCACCCTTTGCAAGCGAGGCTTTGCCTTGAGAAGAAAGCCGCAGTGCCTCATGTTCCAGAATGGCAGCAGCAGCTACTCCAGGTTCCAAAATGGCACCAGCATGGAAAATTTGTTCCTCAGAATCAGGATCAGAATATCCATCTATCCAGGCACTTGACCCCTACAATCAAGAGAGAAGGAAGCCTGGCTACTGCTTCAGCTGGCAGCAGACCTTAGCATCATCCACTTGGCGTTGGTTTTAGGCGCATTCAGAATATAAGAGTTGTTTGGTTAAGAAGACTTCACCTCAATTTCAGAAGAAGCCCTGGAGGTCAGGCGGTGTGACCCTGGGTGAAGCAGAGTGAGAAGTCAATTCAGTGGAAACCCTAGAAGTTTCGAAAAGCCAGTAATGTGGATTGTCTAACAGAAACTGCAAAAAGGTAGCAAAGCTGGCCTAAGAGAGAAGCCATGGGAACTATCACCAAGAGTACCAAAGGGACGCAGCCATGTAAGGCCTTCAGAGCTCACAGCTCAGTGCAGACTTCTTCAGAAGTTCCAGTTGTTTGCCCTGCTGGATTTTGGACTTGTGTTGGTACCAGTGTTTTGTGTTCCCGTTGTTTACAACTTTTGAAATGGTAATGTTTATCTTGTGCCCTTGAATGTTGGATATGTTTAACTTTCTTTTGTACAGGGCTCACAGTGAAGAGTTTGCCTTGGATCTTGGAGGAGACTTGGGATTTTTGGCAATGCTGAAACTGTTGGGATTTTGGCAACTCTTAATGAAGGACTAAAATATCTTTTGCACAAAGGTACGTACACGAGACTTTGGGCATCCAGGGGTAGACTGTTATGGTTTGTGTCTAGTTGTTCCCGCAAAGCCTCATGAAGTCACGGGGCTGGGACTTCTAGAGTTTGAGACTAACTTATGATCCACTGGGATTATGGCTGATTCATAGATGAAATTATGGGTCTGAGTACTGCTGGGATTGTGGGTGTGGCCTGAGGGAGATAGCCTGAGGCATAGAACCTGAATGTAATATATGAGAGATAGAGAAACAGATTCTCTGTTATTGTTGTCCTGTTGTCCCACTGCTGTGAACTGGATGTTCTCTACCCTGTGCCACTCAGCCTTGGAGCCAGTTGAGCATGGACTGAAACTTGCAGTAACTGTAAGTTGAATAAACCTTTCCTTCCTTAGTTTTCTCCCTGAAATGAGAGAAGAGTAACTAAGACATTTAGCCATACTGCTGAGGAGAGAATCAAAGGGGAAAACCCCTTCGCACTACCTTCCCCGCCCACAGGTTATCTTCCCAGACTATCACCTCTTCCACTCCTGCTAGGCTCTGACAATAACAGCTTTCACATTTTCCTTAAACATATCTCTACCACACTGTGGCCTCAGGGACTTTGCCTTGTGGTTCCCCCACTAGCACTCACTGCCCTCATCCTAGTACCCTGAAGAGCTGCTTGGCTTCCCCTTCCAGCTCTCTGTCCAATGACATGATGGGTACTAGAGAGGTGGGTACACCTTTCTAAGCGGCACTGCCCCAAATCCCTTCCTCACTGCCCTTGAGGTATCTGCCTACTTACTTGACTTTGTCGTCTCTGCCCATTAGAACGAGAGTTTCCCAGGAAAGGAATTCATTCATCTATCTATCCGCATGCCTGCAACACACCAGATGCTCTGAAAATGGCTGCTAGATGAGCAAGCACATGAAAGAATGAAGTGGTGAGCTCTAACTGAGCTTTACCATGCTACTTCTAGTTGTTTCTCCACAAACAAGACTGCTCTGATTTTGCTGCTGTTGTTATTTATTTTTGTTTCTGGGGGTGGACCCATGGCCTCCCCTCTGACAAGTAAGCACTGACTGCTTTCTTTCTGGTAAAGACCAAGACCTTACCTTGTCTTCCCTCAACATAACTATGATTTTAAATCAGAAAGTGCTCAACACATAACTGTAGAGAAAGAATTCCCATTAGAATGAAATATTTGATGTAAATTTCACAGATCTCAATGTGAGCATGTCAGCTACCCCCACAGGCTCTCCTCATCTTTCACTTTAAGAGTTACAACTGGAGGAATTCAGTTCATTCAGAGAATGCTTAAAGTATCTTGAGCACAAATTTATCCATATGTGGAAAAGATGGCATCAAAGTAGAAGAGAGATGAAGTAAGAGGAGGGGTAAGTAGAGCACCTCGAGTGGTTTACAGAGCACAGTGACATCTGTTCTGCACCTTTAGCTGCACTGCTAAGGAGAGAATCAAGGGGGAAAACCTCAGGCTGGCAGACCTGCCAGGCAGGAGAGGGAGAGAAGCAGAGATCTCAGGAGTGCAGACTGAACTTGAGGACTCCCTGGGCCTCTTCCAGCCTCAGGAGGGAATACAGAGTGGAGTGCCTGGTGCTATACGGGGCTCAGATGTGACCCACGTATATCACAGGATATGGATGAAAATTTCATATCACAAAAAGAAAATTCTACATTAAAACCCAATATTTTGTAAAATTAATAGACACAAACAAAAATGTATTTCAAAAATACAAGCTTATTAGATCAAGAACCAAGGAAGACAGGAGGGCACTTGCTTTACAAGAGACTACTGGGCACTTTTCCCTTATTGTTACCCTAAATATGAGTCGGGTACATTGACAAAACATGAAAATGATCACTTCATATTCAGTCTAAAAAAGAGAAGACGAAATCTGCATCACACCAGTGTAAGGGCCATAAGGCCCTTACCTCAAGACTAATACTGACGGCTGTGCTATTAACAATTATAGCATCAATAAATTTTATGCCTTCCCTTTTAAGAGAAGAGTGAATTTTGAAAGCGGCATCTCTTTCATCACATTTCCAGGATTCTCTGTATAAACGGCAGCTAACACTGTTAAGCAATTACAATGTATCAGACTCTATGCCAATCCCCTGCAGCATTTCCCTCATTCTCTCCTCCCCCAGGCTTGTGATGTGAGCTGTTACTGGACTCCCATCATGCAGATGAGGATAGTAAGGCTGAGAGAGGTCGACCCAGGAGGAAGTGAAGCTCATCAGGTTGCCTCCCTCCAAAGCCTGGTTCTTCCGTGAGGTGATTGCTGGGACACTTTCTCATTCCATTTTAAACTCAGTTAATCTTTAGCTTGCTTAAACTAAATAATGTACAGCCAAGCACATGGACTCTGAAACATCTAGTCTGACAAAAGCTCTGGTATGTGGGAGACAAATGTGATTGAGCTCTGGCCCCTTTTATAAAATAGCTAAATTTCATTTACCCAAGCATGCAGGGTCAGATAATTGTATGCCAGAAGATATTCCCAGATCTTACTATTGATAGTAAGTCTGGGCTTCTACTCTGTCAAAATTATCAACCGGGCAGGATGATTCAGTTTTAACTCTCTCCACCATCAATAACTCAAATGGAGCAGCTAAGGGTCAAAGCTCTGAGAGACAGAATAACAAAAAGAAAACCTGGCTAACCAGAAAAACCATCCACATGTTCCACAAATAGCCACGACCTTGCAACTGGGCTGTAGAAAATTTAAAAAAAGATAAAAAAGGCAGGACCATTCTGATTATGGAAAAGCCCAGGTCATTCAGCATCGTGCAGAAAAGGAAGAATGTGCAGTATCTTAAAACTTAGGCACACACACAAAAAAATAATAGAGCACCGAAGAGCTACTGCATCAGAACTGGTGAAAACATCTGGGGTCACCGAAGGCACATGAGAACGTCCACTCCTTTAGGCCTCTTATTGTGGATCTCACACAGTGACTGTAAAGACGAGCAAACCCACCTTGATAGAAGTCCCCCAGCCAATAATCAGCGTCACATTGTCCTTCCAGCAGAGGCTGCAGGGATACATATCCGGGCGGAGGCTGACGTCATCCCGGGGAACATTGGTGATTCTTTGCTTCAAGGTGATATCAAAAATCTTCACACCCTGGAAAGTAACACAGCACTAAGTATTCTCTACTAGATAGTAGGGATGTGAAGGAAAATTGATTAAGAGCTCCCGCTCCACAGCCCTGCAAGATACCAGCAGCATTTATGGGGCATGGCTACAGGGCACACAGATGAGAAGGTTCCTGCACCCCACGCATCCGTGAGAATCAAACCATGAGAAAAGCTCCGTGCTTCTTTGTGGACAAAGGATGTTTCATCAGTAGAAGGCCTGGTGACTCACATCCAGCACAAATGTGAAATGAGCAGACGTCAGTAATGACATTCCCAAAATGACAGGCAAGCAATGTTTCTCATTCATCACTGCACCACAAAAATGAAGTTTGAATTTTGGGAAGGCTTTGCTTCTGAGAAATGTAAAGAGAACGACACCTCACATTTTTAAGTTCTCAAATGGAAACGTCAAGCAGGCTACAGACAGCTCAGCAGTCTTCAGCACCTGCTTAGGTAAGCTTAGGCAAGTGCAGGAAATGCGGTCCAATCCCTGGCACTACATGCCACGCCAGCCACACCCCCGGGGCAGGCTGAGCTGGCCAGAAATAATTTTTTAAAATAGACCATGAAACCACAGGTTAGTTTAACTTTTTGTGAAAGAGAATGGATTCTGAGAAGACTTCTAGCATTTAAAAATGAATGAAGCTGGGTATGGTAGTTCAAGTCTGTAATCCTGGCACCCTGGGAGTCTGGGGCAGGAGAATCATAAATTCTATCCCAGTCTAGGCACTGCAGGGAGACCCTCTATCAAAACACAAACTTAAAAGTTCTCAGGACATACGTCATTACAAAGATTTAATTCAAGTATGGAAAAAAAGAAGTCAATTTATTAAATCATAACTTGAAATTTTCAAAGAATATGCTAGATATGAACAACTGCCCCAATTTTTACAAAGTAAACTTTAAGTGTGGTATAGAAACTTACGATCTGCTTTAAGGCATGCCTGGACTTCTGCCCTGGATTACAGTGGGAGTAAAGATACATTAGCAATATCCTGCATTCATTTCACACCAGCTGTTAGCAGCCCTGGGGCTTCAAGCCCTCACTCTTAGCGCAGCCCTCCAACGGCTAAGCCATGCCAGCTGCGTGTTCTCTTGGCTCCTCTCCACACCCGGGTTTCTGACTACAACAGAGTCCACACTATGCCAGGGATTACTATCTCATGAAAGCCCAAAGCAATCTGTTTCTTTAACCTCACAAGATGACATCAACTGCCCTGTGCCTATTTTAGAAATGCCCACCAGTTTGGCACCTCCTCCGTTCTTCACGGCCCTATGAATCTCATCCACTCTTCTGTGACCCATCAAGTGCTCAGAAGACAGAGGTGGGCTATTACCATGTTGTTGGCCCAGGCGATCAGATGGCCCCTCCACTTCACGCTGCGGATGTTCCCTTCCCCTTCGTGCAGGACAGAAGACTTCCACCTGTTCATCCATGATCGTTCAAACAGCAGCAGCTGGGGACAAATGGCAGCAAAACAGACTTTCAGAAAAAGAACCATGCAGTAGCATCCCTGTGTACTATTTTTGCCTGTCAATGGGACCATAACATTTGTAGTGTACATTTAGAATAGATGATGCATAGTTTGGAAAGAATTCCTGGCATATCCATGGCAGGGATTTGCACACTGAAGTCATGGCACAACCACACCACTAGATGGCACCAAAACACCAAGTCACAGGAGTTCATCCAACCCAGCACTGTGGAGATCTTCAAATGACTGTGTAGGAACTAATTTATTTTGTAAATTGGTGTATCAAAGCCTCCTAAGCTTTTCACTAAAACAAAGACATCAGTTATGGGCTAAGCCACAGTAGTTGGAATCAGTCTATGTGTTTCATTTAATCCAAGAAAAAAGAAAATGATTGGCCCAAGTAGTAATTCATGTCACAGAGTAAGGAAAATTTATTTTCAAAATTTCCTAGCAGCTACTGTTTTCATTTAAAAGAAAGACACTACAACTCTAAACTTAATGGAAAAACTTTAAAGGAACACACATCTGGTCCCATTCTTCTAGTAGTACAGAGAAATTCTAGAAATTTATGCATTGTTATAGGTACAGTAAAATATTTAAGGAAAGACAATCACGTAATACATGATTCAAGACAGGTAATCCTAAAATACGTTTATCTTTAATAAGAAAATGCAGATCTGATGACAGATTCCTCTTTTTTTTTATATTTTTTGACATAGGGTCTCGCTTTGAAGTTCAGGTTGGTCTTGAGCTCACTACATAGTCCATACTGGCCTCAAACCTGCAATCCTGCTGCCTCAGCCTCCCATGTGCTAGCTTACAGGTGTGAGACACCATGTCTGGCACTGTAAGAGAATATTTACAATTTCTAGTACTGAAGGCCATTTTAGTTTACTTTAGTATATTTTGTATCTTCTCAATTCAAATTCAGGTGGGAGGCTACACACACACAAAGAGAAGGTTCACACTTTATTTGTACTTCCTATGTATCTCAGTATTTTGATTTCAATATTTAGGTTCCAGTGAATCTGAAGAGACAGGCAGGCAGGCAGGTGTGTATGCGTGCGCGCGCGCGCGCATGCACACACACACACACAGAAAACCAGCAAAAAATAATGAAACAACAAAACCAAACACACAAAAACTAACTTACATGTAAGCCACATTTAGTTACCCTTGAGTGTCCCTGTCAGAGCCAGTTCTTTCTGGCCAACACATAGAGAACAGAGCCAGGAGGACCACTGTGTCCACCCAAAGCAGAATGGCTTCCCTGCTTTGTCACCAGACAGATTTCAAATTTGGGAGGAGGAAAAAGTGAGAGGTTATATGTACTTCCTGCTACACAGCAAATCACACTCCACTAGAAAGAGACACCGGGCCAGTGAGATAGCTCAGTGGACTAAAGCATCTGCTCAGGCAAGCTTAGGCAAGCACAGGGACTGCGCTTCGATCCCCAGCACCAAATGCCATGCCAGTCCCATCCCCTTGGTGGGCTGAGCTGGCAAGAGTCCAAGTATGGTGGTATGTGCCTATAATCCTAGGGCAGGGGAAGCTGAAAACAAGAGGATCACCAGGAGTCTGAGCTATGTAGGGAAACCAACTAAATATATATATATATATATATATATA
>PVKN010007687.1:0-25000 GCA_004027915.1 Capromys pilorides | reverse complement strand
TCAAACTCATGACCTTGCACTTGCCAGGCAGGCACTTGTGCCACAGAGCTATCTCCCCAGCCCCTTATCTTACCTCATTTAATCTTTTTTCTATTATTCTTCTTTCTTTCTTTCTTTCTTTCTTTCTTTCTTTCTTTCTTTCTTTCTTTCTTTCATAGACAGCTCAATCTGTCCTGGGGATGCGGCTGACGCAGCATGTACTTCTGGGGATCGAACCGCAGTCCCTGTGGTTGCCTAAGCTTGCCTAAGCAGGCGCTTTAGATTGCTGAGCTATCTTGCCGGCCCCAATCTTACCTCATTATACATATATTTTTTCAGTACTAAGGGTCAAAGTTAGGGCCTTCACACTGAGTTATATTCTTGTCTCTTTTTTACTTTAAGACAGATCTTGCTAAAAAATGAAATGGTACAAGTTCAGCTTGATTTTGAAATCCTCCTGCCTCAACCTACAGTGCTTCAGTTATAGGTGTGTGTGTCACCTTGCTTGGCTTATTTTATGCCCTTTATAGAACCTGTTTTATTATTCCTATTTTTTTTTTTTTTTTTGAAGAAAAAGCAAAGATCAGAGAAAAAAAAATAGTTACAGTTACCAGCTACTGAAAGACTGGCTTAGAAATTGAAAGTAAATGAGTGATTGCAAAATCTGCTTTTTCCAACTGATCATCTGACTTGAAAGAGAAAAAAATAAAGGTTAAAGATCATTCTCTTGGAATTGGTACGAAAAGTGGGATGGTCAATAATAATAAACTGGGCTTATATGTCTCTTGTGTCTCCCAGGAGATCTCTTTGTAGCTTCGAACAGAAGGAGCTCTGGAAGTTCATGTATAACATTACTCTTTGATCACAATCTTAAAAGATTTTAGAGGAGAAGCCGAGTGCCATAGTACACACCTGTAATCCCAGCACTTGGGAGGCTGAGGCAGAAGGATCGATGTGAGTTCAAGACCAGCCTGAGCTACAAAAGTGAGCTCAAGGCCAGCCTGAACTGCATAGGGAGACCTTATCTCAAAAAGACAAAAATGAATAAATAAATAAAATAAAAGATCTTAGATTAGAGATGGTGCAGAAATGTTAATCCTGATGGGTCTGGTGGCACATATTTATAATCGTAGCACTTGGAAGGCTGAGGCAGGAGGATCATGTGTTCAAGGCCAGTTTGGGCACAGTGAGTTCAAGTCCAGCCCAAACTATGCAGTGAGACCCAGCCTCAACAAATAAACAAACAAATGAACAAACAGAAGAACAACAAAAAGAATTGGTAACCCCAAAGAACATTTTCTTTTTTTTAAATTTTATTTATTTGTTTATTTGTTTGCTTGTTGTGTTTGTTTGTTTCTTTCTTTCTTTATTTTGTGGCTGGCCCAGCCTGCCCTGGTGGTGGGGCTGGCACAGCATGTGGTGCCGGGGATCAAACCGCAGTCCCTGCAGTTGCCTGAGCTTTCCTAAGCAGGCGCTTTAGACCACTGAACCATCTCGCCGGCCCCCAAAGAACATTTTCAAGAGAAAAAGCTAATTAGTTGTGATGGCAGTGGTTTGAGAATAGAGGAATCTGTTTAGGAATTGTATTGATTAATTGGAATTATTTGTTTGTCTGGACTAAGGGCTGCCCAGAAAGATAGAAAGACATTACATCTATGTGTGTCTGCGCGGGTGTTTCCAGAAAATATTAGGTAGACTGAGTGAACAAAGTAACTCTTCAGTGTGAAAAGGCATCACCCAATCCAGTAAGGGTCTGCAGAGAAGAGAAAGGCAGATGAAAGGTGAGTTCACCACTTGAGTGCAGACGCTTCTTCCTGCCCCAGGACGTCTATCCTTCTACTTCCTAGACTTTGCCCTCAGATTAGAACTTCTACCATTAGGCACTGATTCTCAGACCTTCAGAATTGGACTGAATTCCATCATTGGTTTTCCTCATTTTTCAACTTGCAGATGGCGTGTCATGGGATTTCTCAGCTTCCACAACCACAAGAACAAATTCCTGTGATAATCGTTTATATCTTCTCACCTATCTGTTTACTTACTATCCAGGTTCTGTTTCTCTATCAAGCCTTGACTAGAAGTAGCTCAGAAATTGAGCATGTAATAGTGCCATAATAAATATTGCTTTGGTTTGAATGTTTGTATTATGTCCCAAATTCTGAAAACCTAATCACTAACGTCATGGTTTTAGGAGGGTGGGACCTTTGGAAAATTGTCAGCAATTTTTCTTTCACAGAGTCTCACTATACAGATGGACTTGCAGGGATCCTTCCTGTTTTTCAGCCTCCCGAGAGCTGGGATTACAGGTGGGCACCACCATACCCAGTCTCAGTCTCCATGTCAGTGCACCCTGGGGGCAGGGCCAGCACAGCAGGCCCTGGCCCCTGTGTCTACCTAAGTAGGTGCTTTAATCCACTGAGCTATCTGGTCGGCTCTGTTAGCAATTTCTGATTTTTTTTCTCCTCTCAGAATTATGAAACCAAAACCAAAACCAAACAACAAATCTAAAATACAAAAACACTGATCAATCAAAGAATTGTGAAGCCCAGTAATGTAACCAGGCACCTACTGCATAGCAGAGGGAACTGTTCTTGACCAAGAATGGGAAAAGTGGGATATAAACTTTCAGATCAACTTCCCAACCCATGGAGGGGGGGAGGCATAAAGGATAAAAGATTGAGGGAGAGAAATAAGCTAATAAAGGGGAGAAGTACTGTATTCACATTTTTTGGCCAGAAGCAGACTTTCTCAGAACTTGGGTGCCACCTTTTTGCTTTTATGGTTCTTTCTGGTCATGACAGTGCTAAATATGAGTTATGGCACAAGAGGTGTAGTGTATATGTCATTTAGCACGCAGATGTAATTATTATGTCATTTGCCTCAAGCGTTTCTGGCTATCTCACTATGCAGTTCAGCTGGCCTTGAACTCACACTAGGGAGCCCAGATTGATCTCAAACTCACGACAGTCCTCCTGCATCAGCCTCCTGAGGCAGACATATGCCACTGCACCTGGCTGTAATTATAATAAATGCTCTGGATCTATTCTTAGTAATGTTTAAAAAACAAAACAAAGTCAAACTGAATGTGGAGGACATCTATAATCCTAGGACTCAGGAAGCTGAGGCAGGAGGATTGTTATGATTTTGACTGCAACTGGAGCTATGTATTGAGACCCTGTCTCGACAAATAAACAAAAGTAAAAAAAAATAAATAAAAAACAAGAAATGGACCAGTGAGATAGCTTAGCCATCTAAAGCGCCTGCTTAGATAAGCTTAGGCAGGCACAGGAAACCACAGTTTGATCCCAGGCACCACATGCTACACCAGCCCTGCCCTCAGGGTGGGCTGAGCCGGCCAAAAATACATATAAATGAATATATAAAACTTCGACAAAATAAAAGATTTTGGATAGCCCATGTTTTTCTAGCATCCTTTTTCTAGTTAAGAGTGTTGCCATACCAAACGTAAGTGTTGGGGGCTAACCTTTTCTCTCCTTTGTCCTGTTGGAGTGTGGCAGCCAGCTCCTCTAATTGAAAAATATGTACGCCAGAAATGGGTAATTATCTTTACTTATGTACTCAATTCCCCAAACTGGAGAAACATCTGTAGTTCACTTACAAACCTGCCTGTAGGTGGCTGCAGAAGGAGGAATTTGTTACAGTCAGTAGGGCTTACTAGCTTGGGACAAAGATCTAGCAGATGCTCATCTTTTGTATGTTTCTTTTTTTTTTTGCAGTACCAAGGATTGAACTCGGGACTTTGTGCTTGCCAGGCAGGTGCTTATGCCACTGAACTATATCCCTGCCCACCCCCCTTCTTTTTAAAACAGGGTCTTGGGGCTGGGGAGATAGCTCAGGGGAACAAACACTTGCCTGGCAAGCGCAGGGTCCTGAGTTCAGTCCCCGGTTCTGAAAAAAAAAAAAAAGGTCCCTTTTTTGAAACAACAGCTGTGTAATTCAGGTGGTACTTTTTTTTTTTTTACAGGTCCAGGATTTCAACTCATGTTCTTTTTTTTTTTAATTTTTATTTATTTATTTGTTTGCTTGTTGTGGTTTTTTTTTTTTTTTATTTATTTTGTGGCTGGCCCAGCCTGCCCTGGTGGTGGGGCTGGTGCAGCATGTGGTGCCGGGGATTGAACCACAGTCCCTGCAGGTGCCTGAGCTTTCCTAAGCAGGCGCTTTAGACCACTGAACCACCTCGCCGGCCCCATCAACTCATGTTCTTGCACTTGCCAGGTAGCTACTTGTGCCGTGGAGCCATCTCTCCAGTCCCAGGTACTCACCTTTTGTAGTACCTTGTCTTTTTTTTTTTTTGAGACAGGATCCAGGCTGGCTTTGAACTCGTAAAGATCCTTTTTCCTCAGCCTCTTGAGTGCTGGGTTACAGGAGTGCACCACCATCTGTACTCCCACTTTGTTTTTTTTTTTTATTTTTAATAAGAAATAACAATATGAGAGTTTCAAAACACATTATTAGTGCATTCATAATAATTGATACATTGAATATTGAATATTGTTGTCGTACTCCTACTTTGTAATTAGGTGAGAGCATGCTATACTCTCCTATGATTTCTTCTGATGAATTCCTTTTGACTTCTGTCTCTCTGAATGAAGCTGGAAGTAGATATAGGATCTAGTAAGTAGCTATTTTCCCCCCTTTTTGACAGTACTGGGAGTTGAAACAAATGTTTTTGTGTTGAGCTACTTTGATAGTCATTATACATATATATATATTTTTTTCTTTTTCCTTTTTCTTTTTGAGATAGGGTCTTGCTAAATGACTCAAGCTGGGTTGATGTTTGTGATCTCTCTACCTCTGCCTCTCAGAGTGCTGGTATTACAAATACCTCTTGTAAAGTTCTGGTGATAGAATCCAGGGGTGCTTTACCATTGAACTTCATCTTCAGATTGGCTGATTGATTGATTGAGTTGCTTATTTATTTATTTGTTTGTTTATTGGGTACAGGGGGATCATACTCAGGACCTTGCACTTGCTAGGCAGGAATGTATGCTGCTGAGCTATCTCCCCTGCTCAGCATTTTTTATTTGGAGGCTTGCAAAATTGCCCAGGCTGGCCTCAAATTTGCAATCCTCCTTCCTCACCTTCTTCTTTTTTTTTTAAACCTCATTTATTTGTTTGTGTTATGGCCGGCTCAGCCTGCCCTGGGGGTGGGGCTGGCGCAGCATGTGATGCCTGGGATCGAGCCACGGTCCTTGTGGTGGCCTAAACTTTGCGACGCAGGCGCTTTAGACCCCTGAGCCATCTCACCAGCTCCCTCACCTTCTTGAGTAGCTGAGATTATAAGCATGATACCACACCCAGCTGTGGTAATTTTAGAGCTGTTCTCAGCTTTAGAGTAGCCTATTAATATTTTGGGGAGCTGTAGCTATTGCTCCATCGTAGAGTATTTGCCTAGCATACTTGAGGTCCTGGGTTCTATCCTCAGCCCTGCAAACAACCACCACCATGCCAAACAGGTATGCCAGACCATTTTGGTACACTATCATTAATTGTACACCAGATTGAGAAGGGAAGAGTCTTTTTTTTTTTTTTTTTTTTTAACAGGATCTTATTATGTAGTTCAGGCTGATCTTGAACTTGTGGTGATCCTCCTGCCTCATCCTCTTAAGTGCTGGGATGACAGATATGTGCCACCACATCTGGCTGAAAGGTTTAGTTTTGCACTGACGTTCATGCAATCTCATAGTTGGGAGACATTTAGAAGCCTATTTATTTATTTGTCTTCTTACTATGCCATTCAGGCCAGCCTTGAGCTCACTTTGTAGCTCAGACTGATCTCGACCTTGCAACAATCTTCCTGCTTCAGCCTCCTGAGTGCTGGGATTACAGGCACGTGCTACCATGCCTGGCTAGAAGCCTTTTATTCCCACTTCCAAACAAAGTCAGTAATCAGATGGAGATGCTAACCTGTTTTTGTTTGAACAGACCAAGGAATTAAGAGAACATTCCCTTAGTTCTCAGATCTGCCAACCACTATTTCAACTTCAATGAATCACTTAAACCTCTGCATTTTCCTGTCTATTACAGGGTAGTAAATACTATATTATTCAGAGAACATTGTTTTGGAGGGTAAGAGGAGGTAGATATGTAAATTACCTACTTCAGTCACAGAGGAGCACAGTGTTGGTTCTTGTTCCAGAACCTTATGGGACTGCAAATTCCAGCTTTCAATATTCCTCATTTGGGGAAAGGTCTTCCTTGTATGGAGCTACCTCTGCCCAGTTTTAGCAACTTCCTTACACTTAACCCACAGTGGTCACCTACAGTGTCTTTTTTTCTTCCACTTGACACCTTGACAGATAACTGATTTTATTTTTGTTTTTTAAAATGGGGAATAACTTGTATTGACTTCTTGGGATTATAAAATCTAGTATCTGGGATGAAAGGATTAACCTGTTGAAGAGCAATTTTTTTAAAGGATGTGTACATTTATTATTGCCAAATTTATCATGAAATTCTCCACTCTGTGATCAATGCTTTTGAAACTTTACTGGTTTTCCCTTTTATGAAGATAAATTATATAGTATTCATATGTTAGACATACAGTGGTTGTTATTTTGTCCTCCAATTTCAGGTTGAATTGACTGGAAAGAAAGAATATTTTATATTTAAAATATTAAAATATTAAATGTGTAGGGAGGAAGGTGTTACTAAAATCTTGACTTTATGACACTGAAGGGGTGATAAACACCTTACTGTTCTTTTTTTTATAAAGTTTTTTTATTGTTACATGGAAGGATAACACTCTACAATTCAATAAGACAAAAACACAGCTTAAAAATGAGCAAAATATTTCAGCAGACCATTTCACAAAAAAGATACAAATGGTTAAGAAACATGAGGGAAAGTGCCTGCCATCAGGAGTTACCAGGGGAATGCAATCTAAACCCACTCTGGAATACAGTTGAAGGGTGTATAAAATGCTTAAGCCTCTTAGTGAAATGCTCTGCCAACTTCTCTTAATTTTATAATTCTTTTTTTAAAATTTCTTCTTTTGAGTTCTTAAACTAGGTGAAGAGCCATTTTTTTACAATTATAATTATTTTATTCTTTTATTTTTTATTTTTCCTTTTAATAAATAACAATGTGACATTTTCTTTTTTAATATTAATTCATTTTTTTCTTTTAATAAGAACTGACAATGTGACATTTTCAAAAGCACGTTGGGGGCCGGTGAGATGGTTCAGTGGTCTAAAGCGCCTGCTTAGGAAAGCTCAGGCAACTTCAGGGATTGCGGTTCGATCCCTGGCACCACATGCTGCGCCAGCCCCACCACCAGGGCAGGCTGAGCCAGCCATAAAATAAATAAATAAATAAACAACTACAAAAAAAAACCTTAAAAAAAAGCATGTTGGTAGTACATTCCCAATAATTGGTACAATGCATAGTGTTGTCCTCATAGTAGTTATACAGAGCACAGAATATAGACATGATAGTTTTTCTTTTCTTTCTTTCTTTTTTTTTTGACAGGCCCTTACCATTTTTAAAACAACATTCATGCTAAATTGAAGTTCTTATAGTTGATCAGCGGAAGTTTAAACTTTATTGTGGTACAATAAATGGCACTACTCAAAAGCTTGAAGCCAGATGTGGTTGCATATCCCTGTAACCTGGGAGCGGGGCTGAGCCAGGAGGATTGCTATTAGTTTGAGGCCAGCATGGGCAATATAATGCGTTCGAGACAGCCAGAAATACAAGGAGACCATGTCTCAGAAGAAAAAAATATGAATGCCTTCTATGTATAATCCTGTGACCTTAAGCAGTAAGCTTATTGCTTCAAACACAGTGACCCTAACCAAAGTTGCCTCAGCTTTCAGGAAGAATGGATGCAACTTATATATATGATTGATTTTAGTTGGGGATGGACATACAGGAAGAAGAATCTGTATTTTTTTTTAAACAAATAAGTTGGTGTGACACTTCCGTGTGAATCCCAAGAACCGTGTGTGTGTGTGTGTGTGTGTGTGTGTGTGTGTGTGTGTGTGTGTCTACCTGCCTGCCTGCCTTTTATTGCTTGTGGTACTAGGATCTAATGCAGGCCCTTTGCACTGAGCTTCAGCCCCAGGCATTTTTTATATTTTTTGAGACCGGGGCTCCATGAGTCAATAAATTTCTCAAGCCAGGCACAACTTCGCGTTCCTCATACCTCAGCCTCCCAGAGTGGTGGGATCACAGGCGTGTGCCGCCATACTGAACTCCAAGAATATTAAGTGAATGATTTCTCTGTTCTAAGATTGAATGGGTTTCTTGGGGAGAGAGTTTTCTCTGAAACTGTTGCGTTTAGTTAAAGGCCGGCTAAAGAACACGGTGGGCGCGTGTGTGTAGCAGGTGTTCAGACACTTGAATATTTTTGAATGGCGCTAGTCCTTGTTACAAAGCAAGAATTTGATAAGGTCACATATTGTCCTGAATGAGTAGCTAGCAGTGGAAGAAAAGAAAGCCCACCCGTTTTCACTGAGTACTTAGCCAGTTGCTCAAAAATTCTTTCCTCTCTAGGAGTTCAGGGTCGCCTTTTGGAGTGGGTGGGCACTAAAATTGGGTATTGTTTGTTGCTAGCGACCGCTAGGCGGTGCTGGGGAGCTGTAGCCCACCGCGGGAGGACCCTGCATTCCCGTCTGCCGCTCCTCCGTCCGGCCGAGAGACTACAACTCCCGGGGTGCTCTGGGCAGGGAGGCGGGCGCCCCGCGGGAGGGGCGCGAGGGCGGGCTTTCCGGGCCTGTGTTTCCGGCGTCGGCGGCCACGGCCGGGGACGGTGTGAGAGTGGTAAGATGGCGGCGGCAGCGGTGGTGGAGTTCCAGAGAGCCCAGTCTCTGCTTAGCACCGACCGGGAGGCCTCCATCGACATTCTCCACTCCATCGGTAAAGCTCGCCGCGCCGTGCCTGCGGTCCCGCTGGGCCAGCTCGGCCTGTGTCGGTCGGCGGCTGTGGAGAGGGGCCAGGCTAGCCGGCTCCGGTGCTGCTGACTCACTGTGTATGTGAGGGGGGCCGGGCTGGGGGCGCAGGCCTCTCGGGGCTCCCGGGGTCCCCCGAGACCCCCCGGGGTCCGCGTCTGCTGGGGAGCCCTGAGGCAACCCGCGCGTCCACCTGCTGGCTGCTGACTCACGGCGGACTCAGCGCGGGATGGGAGAGAGGGCCGAGCCGGGCCCCCAGCTCTGTTCAGCCGGGACCCGGAGCCGCGCGGGCCAGCGGGCCGGTTCCGAGCCGACCGGATGGTGCCCAGCTCCGAGGCCTGGCGCAGCCGGCTCAGGACGGGCTTTTCCCGCCGTTGTTATCAGCGCGGGGTGTTCGGGTGGGAGCGCTCGCGCTCGCTGTGCTTCGGAGTTTGCTTTCACGGGACGCCCGCAGGGATCTGCTCCTTCTTTTCTGCCCAGCCCTTGACGGAAGGCTCCAGGGAAGGAGAGCTTCTTCCCTCAGTGTGTAGAGTTGAGGGGTAACACTGTGTACCATGCACTTGGTTTCAGAGATGCCCCGTGGGGGTGAGGGCGTAGTGCCGGCTGGAGGTGACTAATCGTCCGCTGCTCCCCGGCCGGGGCTAGAAGTTAGTTCAGTGAGTTGTCAGCGCCGGAATTCAGCGAACTCTGGAACAGGCCGGCTGCGCGTTGCCAGGGGAAAAAAGAAAAAAAAATTTCTAACTATTGTGGTATGGTTGCCTCACACCTGCACACGCCAGGAAAGTTGACAGGGGAATTTCAACCCTCCGCTTTCTACTGAGATTCGGGTGTCATCAGAAATAAGTATGTCTGAGAACGCTATCGGTGTTCAGTCACGAAGGGTTCAATTAGGGCATGGGCCAGTTCTTTGCTGAGCTTGTAATGGGAGCTTTTAAATGTGCCTTGAGAAGATTCCACTTGGATCAACAAGTCGTATGAGAATGCACGTGTTTGTGGGACTTCTAGGATGTTACGTTTTAGTTTATTTGATCTTTGAATTTTGTAACTTGTTAGTTGCACAGAAAAAAGACAAAAGGCATCTTGATGTGTTTTTCTTTGGGGGACTAGAGGAGAGGATGTGAGGTGGATGAAATGCATCTTTGGACTTGTTAATGGTCAAAGTTTTTTTTTTTTTTTTTTGGAGTTCTGGCTCTAAGTCGGTTGCAGTTACAAAACTGTATTCATCACAGTCGCTGTTAGGCTTGTATTTTTTTTTTTTTTTTTCTGTCAGTACACACTAATACTTAGAGCCAGTGTGAGTGAGATACATGAATTTTATTTGTGTGTGTGTGTCTAGTGCCTAATGTTTTGTCTTTCAGGAAGTAAAAATTGTGGTAAACGTTACGGTTACAGTTGCTTGTGCACTGTCCTTGGAGAGAGTTCTCTGAAAGATTCTCTGTTAGAGCGAGATTGAGTCATGATGGTCCACAGCCTTACTTTTTCCAGACTCCATCATGGTGTGCCAAAGTGTTGGTTTTTGTCAAGTCATGATGCTTTCAGAAGAGAAGTGGTGACTAGTGATCACTAACACTACAACTTAGGCTATTTCATATTCAAGTTTTCAAATAATTATTAACATCTGAAAGTGGGACAGATAGCAGAAAGTTATTTTAATGGGACCTGGATCTCTTTTAAGGTGCCAGTCTCTTCTAAGTGTAACTGTTAAGGATTATTGAATTTTGTTAGGTGGTTTTGTGGGATAGCTTTTTAGAACTGTTTATCCATAACACATCCTTCAGCTGATGCTTTCCACAGACTTAAAGCATATTGAAAGGTTTTTAACTTTATAGTTATCAATAGCTTAGTCATTGGGTTTATGGTAGGTAAACATTATAGGACTGTTGTAACTTTAGATTACACAGTGACTATGGTGTCACACAGTAAGTATGAAGGTCTTGTTTTAATTTTGCTTTAACTAAGTGATCACCACATAAATCTGTCCATAGGTGAGAGAAATTCTCATGGTTAAAATAAAAAACAAAACAAAACACACTTGCACTCAGACATGAGACATGTCCTATATATACATGATTTTTTTATTTAGTGTATTACTGCTTTCTTTAAAAAGTTTTTTGAGACAAAGTCTTGTAGTTCAGCCTAGCTTTGAACTCACTGTGTAACCCAGGGTGATCACCATCTTGTTGGAATCTGCCTGCCTCTGTCTCCCAAGTGTGAGATCACAGGTGTGTGGCCATCACTTAGTTATTTTGAGACAGGATCTCCTTATGTAGTTCAGGTTGAGCTGTCATTTTAAGGGTGGTCTTGAACTCACAGTGATCCTCCTGCCTCTCTCCCAGTGTCTGATTATAGTGTGCCATCACACCTGGTTTAACTTTTCTTATTTAGAAAGATTTCTAAAAGCTCTATAATTTGCGTTTTGCTAAATATTTATAGTGGCTCTTATGAGGATGAATTTTCTCAATCTTTTTTTAAAATCAGAATTTAGGAGAATTCTTTCTTTTTTTCCCCCCCAGTGAAACGTGACATTCAGGAAAATGATGAGGAGGCAGTTCAGGTCAAAGAGCAGAGCATCCTTGAACTTGGGTCTCTCCTAGCGAAGACTGGACAGGCTGCAGGTAAGTACTATAAGTGGACTTTACCCCAAGTGCCCAGTGAAGTTACCATTTTTTGTTAATGAGAAGCAACATGGGATTGCATCTATATACTTAGTTCATTTGTGGTAAATTAACTTTTTATGTTTTTGAACTTTGTTTTTTTCAGAGTGGCTTTTAAATTTAAAGTTCTTTTTTAATTGTTTTAATTTGAGACAAGGTCTTGCTGTATAGTTCAGGCTGGCCTTGAATTCACTCTGTAGCCTAAACTGGTCTTGAACTCCTGGCAATCCTTTTGCTTTAGCCTCCCAAGTGCTGGGATTATAGGCATACGCCACCATGCCTTGTTTAAACTTAATTAGAGGAGGCTCATTTTTTGTTTTTGGTGCCGAGGGCGGAACCCAGGGCTTCCAGTTTCCTAGGCAGCATTCTAGCACTGAGCCAAGTCCCCAGCCCCTTAAACTTAATTCTTTAATGGTAAAATTTTATTCTGCAGATGGCTGAAAATCCTGTATTATTCAGGATGTTCTGGTTTTTGAGTTCTCATTCTATTCCCTTGTGTGTAGGCAAGTACCTATATTGTATATACACAGTGATTTCACTGAGCAGTTCTGATTTATTTAAGGATGGTGACATTAGGCCCCTGACTTGAAAATGACTAGGGGACTGGGGAGATAGCTCAGTGGCACAGCATCTGCGTGGCAAGTGTGAAGTCATGAGTTCAATTGCCAGTACAAAAAAAAAAAAAGGAAAGAAAGAAAATGACTAGGGTTTTTATATGCAAGTGACTCACTGTATTTTTTTCCCCCCCGCTGAGACTGAATAGGACATTAAACGGTGCCTTGTCAAGACTTTTCCATTGATACCTAGGCCTTTGTGCATATCATTGTCCACCATTCATTTCAGTTAGACTTGTGGCTGGCTGGCTAGGCTTGAGATGGTATGGTGTGATGTATCCTTAGAATGAGGATGGAGTCCTGTTGATTAGGAAGGGCCTTTGACCAGTAAAGTGATAGTAGTAGTACTGGAGAAGTTTGCTTAAAATTAAAATGGGTGATTTTTATCAACTTTAAAGTGAATTTGACTGGCCAGGCCTGGTGGTGCACGCTTATACTCCCAGCACTTGGGAGGCTGGCAGGAGGATCGGTGCAAGTTTGAGACCAGTCTGGGCCACAAAGGTGAGCTCAAGGCCAGCTTGAATTGCACAGTGAGACCCTGTCTCAGAAAGAAAGAAAGGAAGAAAGAAAGAAAGAAAGAAGGAAGGAAGGAAGGAGGGAGAATTTGGAGCTTATCTGATTCAGATGTATTAAGCTCTGGTAAGTGATCTCATAAATTAGTTTCTCTCAAATTACATAGTTTTCCAAGGGAATGATAGGGATAACCTCGCAAAACTTCCTCATTTTGAGAAGTAAGATCTTCTGAAGTTGAAGATAACTAATTATTGAATCAAGCAACAGAAAGTTGAGGAAATAAGTGTGAAATTCTGAGGATGTGTTTGCATGGGTATTTTATTTACTATTTGTGTGGGGGGGGGAGAGGGAGAGGGGGGGAGCGAGAGAGAGAGAGAGAGAGAGAGAGAGAGAGAGAGACTGAAGATTGAACGCAGAGCTTTTACAAAGGGCTTGTCCCTAGCCCTTTTTTTGTTTTTCTGTTTTAAAATTTTGAAACATGGTCTCACTAAGTTACTAATTTGACCAAGATGGACTCAAACTTGTAATTCTCTAGGCTTAACCTCCCAGAATGCTGGGATTAAATTATTCTTTTAAGTCTACATCAAGTGTAGCTCATTAGGACCTTAAAATAATAGTTAGGAACTATTCTATTTTACACTTGAGGGAACTAAACACAGAAGAGTTGATTACCCAAGCTCAGCTCATAACTGGCAGAGCTGAGAATTGAATAGATGTTACTCCCACTTTGGAACTCCTGGCCTCAGTCTTGCTATTCTTTTTTATTTGTATTCACTGATGGATTGTCAGTGGTGGGTAGTGGTTTTTTTTTTTTTATCCTAGGTGACTTGTTCCTTGTTTAATAGATTTATAGATTCATTTTTTCTGTCAGTCCCAAAACAATTTTGATAAACCATGTAATATATAATCCTGTGGTGGCAAAACCTATGGCATGATTGCTAAAGCAGGCTGTATCAGTGAAAGCTCTAAAGAATTTGCTATTACTGATATAATTGATGGGTAACTTTTACTGAAAGAATTGTAAAGCCAGGTGAACTGATACAAGATTTTTCTGTTTTTGAAATAATCCAAATCTCTGCTTTCATACATTGGCATGGATAAAACAGTGCATAGATCCTCTTGTTCCAGCTTCCTAAGTGTTGAAATTACAAGTTCTATGCCACAACAGCCATCTTTATAACCTGAGACTCTTAAAAGGAATAGATTGACTTTTGATTTCTAAGAGGAAGATTTTGGTCATGTAATTGCAAGTAATCCCAATGATAGTGGGAGGAAGATGTTGGTATGATTTAATGAGAATTTAAAAAATTTAACTCAGAACCTGAGAAAATGAAAGGGGATCTATCTATCTATCTATATCTAAAACAACAGTGTAATTAATAAGAACAGATCTCATTGCATGAGCTCTTTTATTATTTATTTATTTGTTTATTTTTATCTTTTTGCGACAGGGTCTCACTATGCAGTTCCGACTGGCCTTGAGCTCAGTTTTATAGCTCAGTCTGGTCTGGAACTTGCAGTGATCCCCCTGCCTCAGCCTCCCAAGTGCTGGGATTACAGGCGTGCGCCACCATGCCCGGCTGCATGAGCTCTTTCAGAACATAGCAAAGCTGATTTGTTTTTCTGTTGGAGTAAGAATAGTAACACTCGGTTTTCAGAGAAATAATACTTGCAGGTACTAGAAAGAAAGGCAGACTACTTAACTCATGTTCTGGTTCTGTGTTTCTTTTTTATTTTTTATTTCTTTTTTACATATATTTGTCTCATTCCTTTTAAAAATATTTATCTATTTATGTATTTATTTTTGGGCAAAATATTTATTGAAGGAAAGAAAGCTACTGTCCGAGAGAGGGCTAGGATGGGGGCCCTGAGTGGGTGTCCCCCTGGTTCTGTGTTTTTTTTAGGAAGGGGTGATTTTTAGACAAAAAAAAGAGTAAATACATCAGAAAGAGAATGAATGCCAAGGTGGATGAGAGAAGAGAACAAATAGTTTCCTTAAATAAGTCTGGCCAGGTGTAGTGGCACATGCCTGTAATCCCAGCACTCAAAGCAAGAGGTTTGCTTTGAGTTTGAGGCTACCCTGGACTACATAGTGGGACCCTGTCTCAAAAAGACAAAAAAAAGTCTTTGTGTTTTTTCAATTTGTCTTCTAATATAAAAAGTATAGTTGTAGTAGATAGGGCCATTTATTTTAAGAAAAAATGGAGGATGGAGGAGTAGAAGGAAGCTGAGGATAGTTAAATGTTACTCCACCTTTCAAAAAACTCATGAAGGATGTTTATTCTGCTTTGTGAGACAGGGTCTCACTTTAGTTCATGCTGACTTTGAGTTCTCTTTGTAGCCCATGCAGGTCTTGATGATCACAGTGATCCTCCTGCCTTAGCCTCCTGAGTGCTGGTATTACAGGCACGCACCATCATATCTGGCACATGAAAGAACTTTAAGCATTGCAAATTAAAATCATCAGCTAAGTTCTGGGATAGATTATTTGATTAGGAAACTTCAGTTATTTAAAACAGTGGGTTTAGGGCCAAGGATATAGCTCAGCAGGCATAAACGCCTGTCTGGCAATCTCAAATTTGATCCCCTTAGACTGGGCTTGATATCGCATGCCTATAATTCCAGCTCTTTGGAGGCTGAAAACAGGAGAACCACTATAAGTCCGATTTGTGCTGTGAGACCCTGTAGAACTTGTGCTAAGTACATTAAAAAAAAAAAAAAAAAGTTTCATTCCCTAGTCTTCTCCCTCAAGAAAAGAACCAGTTAGGCAGTGGGTTTATTAGGAGCAGATTCTTTCTGTTTTTAAAAAATGTTATCTGATACAGGGTTCCTCTTAATGTTCCTCCTGTTTTTAGCCACCCTACCACTGGGATTATAGGTATGTGCCACCATGCCCAGACTCTGTGGCCGGCTCTGTGTGCCCCGGGGATGGGGCCAGGGTGGCATGTGGTGCCCGGAATTGAACCCCAGTTCTTGTGCTTGCCTAATCAGACGTTTAGTCCACTGAGCAGTCTCACCGACTCAGGAACAGATTATTTCAAACTCAGCTCTAAATTTGCAGGAGCCTGCCACTTTTTTTTTTTTTTTTTTTGTCTTTTTGAGACAGGGTCTCGCTACGCAGTTCAGGCTGGCCTTGAGCTCACTTTTGTAGCCCAGGCTGGTCTTGAACTCGAACTGTAAAGTGAAGAGTACTCTCAGACCCTTCATAGAAAAGGTTTGCTAACTTCTGGGTTGGAATGATATGTATTACATATTTGATGTAAAGATATTTGGACATTTCCTATAATAATATAACAAGTACAGGTTATAGATTTATAATGGGCTGAGTAACTATCTAAAATGTATTAATAAGTGGGTCATTTGTTAACCTGAAGTCTCTAGTATCAAGTTGTAAAGATTGTCCTTGTCTTTCTGGTCAGCATCTGATATCATCATTAAAGACATTTCAAAAGACTTTATTTTTTTTGTCTGATTTTGAGACAGTGTCTCACTGTGCAGTTTAGGTTGGCCTTGAGCTCACTTTTAGTCCAGGCTGGTCTCGAACATGCACTGATCCTCCTGCCCCAGTCTCCTGAGTGTTCGGATCTGGGTAACCAGATCAGGAGAATTCAGCCTCCTACCCTATTGTTAGTCTCTTTTTGGACCTTTTTCTTTAATTCTGCTGCTACAACATATCTCAGTGTCTTTACAAATTAGATCTTGTTCAGAGGAGGCTAATTGAGGGGGTAAGTAATATAGAAATCATGACTCTGGAGGAGTAATTCAAATAAAGATCCTTAGTTTGGAGAAAGAGAAAGCTAGGTACAGATAAGCGATAGTTCCCTTTATGTGGAAAGAGATATCTATATTGCAAGAAAGAGCAGTTTAACTTGATCAACGTTGAAATAGTCTGCTTTTTGAATATTTCTGTTACTACAAATCAGTCACAGTTACCTCTAGTAGGAAATGCCATAGAAGAAGAAACATGGCACCAAGATACCTTTGAAAAGCTATGATGGAAGCAGAACATTGTGGTGCACATTGTAATCTCAACACAAGGGAGGTGTAGGAGGATTGCTGTGAGTTCGAGGCCAGCCTGGGTTTCAGAAGCGAGTTTAAGGACAGCGAGAACTAACCTGGCAAGACTGTCTCAAAAATCAAACAAGCAAAAAAGTAACTATGATGGGCTAAGGATGTAGCTCAGTGGAAGTCTGCTTGCTTAACATGCATAAGACCTTAGGTTACATTTTCTTTTCTTTCTTTTTTGCAAGACTGGGGTTTGAACTCATGAACTTGCACTTGACAGGGAGGCACTTGTGCCATGGAGCTATCTCCCTGGCCCCTTAGGTTCCATTTTCAACACCACAGAATAAAGGAAATAGAAAATTGTTACTATATAATAAATTTACATAAACACCAAGGAATTTGAGGAGAGATCATTAGGCTGGAGTTAGCATGGAAAACTCAATGGATCTTTAGTTGGACCTCAGGGATTTGCATAGATTCAGGAGGTCGGATCACATTTCACATGGGATTGTGGCAGGAGTGCCCCAAAAGATTTTTACAATCTGAAGAGAAACCAGAGTAATGAGTGCCCTTAGAAGCAGGAGTGTAGTTAGAGGTTGACTGAAGGGGTGGAGTGTGGGAAGCATTAGACATTGGAGTAAAAAGGTCAGAACTGGGGGAGTGAGGGAGAGATGGACTTTTCCACTAAGTGAAGAGTTCCATCGGTGCCTGAATCAGGCTTCTGCATCTTCTGGCTGTTCAGGGAATGAGGATTCATGATGCTGAATTAGCATTCTCAGGAGGGTGAGGTTTGGTTGTCCTGATTTAGGGTTCTCAGGAGGATAAGTCTACAACTGGAGAATAACATTAAAGAGCCAATGACATTCAGGTAATTTTAACCTGCCTTCCAGAAATACTGTCTTAATTGAAACATTCTCTAATTTTTATTGACAAGCACATGGGTAAATTTACTGTTTTTTTAAAAAGTAATCTTGAGGATTGAAACCATAACCTTTGTTCTGAGCCATATCTAGCCTACCTACCTGCCTGTCCTTCTTTCCTTGCCTTTCTAACCCTCCTCTCCGCTCCCTTTCCCTCCCTTCCCTTTCCCTCCCCTCCCTTTCCCTCCCTTCCCCTCCCCCATCCCCACCCCTGCCCCCTCGGGTCCCTCACCCTCTCTTCCCCTCCTCTCCCCTCCCTTCTTTTTGTGGGTTTAGGGCGAACTGCTAAGGCCAACTTGGAAGGTTTTTTTAAATTTTGATTGATTGATTGATTGGTTGGTTGATTGATTTTGGTGGTACCAGGGATCGAATTTAGGACCTTGCACTTGCCAGGCAAGCACATATTCCACTGAGCTATCTCTCCAGCCCTGATAAATTTTTTATGGTTTTTTTTTTTTTTTGTTTGTTTGTTTGTTTTTGGACTTTTTGAGACAGGATCTCGCTATGCAGTTAAGGCTGGCCTTCAGCTCACTTTTGTAGCCCAGCTGGTCTCGAACTTGCACCGATCCTCCTGCCTCAGCCTCTCAAGTGCTGGGATTACAGGCCCTGGTAGTTTTTTTTTTTTCCAAGGACCTGGTCAAACTCATGACCTTGCACTTGTCAGGCAGGTACTTGTGCCATGGAGCTATCTCCCTGGCCTCCCTGGTAGTTTTTTCAGTTACTCTTAGTTTTTTTGGGGGGGGCAGGGAGGAGTTGTTAAGATGTGATTTTTGTCCCAGGTGAACAGGGCACAGACAGGTTATGTCCTTGTTAAATTTCGTGTTGTAAAATCAGCTGTGGGGGAGGTGGTGATACTGGGATTGGAGGATTGGACCAGAGCTTTTGCGCTGAGCTACATCTCCAACCCTTTTATTTTTTTTACCTTTTATTGTGTGGTCAGCTCAGCTTGCCCTGGGGGTGGGGCTGTGGCGTGTGTTGCCTGGGATCTGACCACTTGTTCTCTACAGTTGCATAAGCTTGCCATAGCAGGTGCTTTAGACTGCTGAGCTATCTTGCCAGCTCCACTCTTAAGCCCTTTTTTTTTTAAAAGGAATGTTTGTTTATTTATTTATTTTATGGCCGGTTCAGCCTGCCCTGGTAGTGGGGCTGGCGCAGCATGTCGTGCCAGGGATTGAACCGCGGTCCCTGCAGTTGTCTGAGCTTTCTTTCCTAAGCAGGTGCTTTAGACCACTGAACCATCTCGCCGGCCCACTCTTAAGCCCTTTTTTAAAAATTAATTTTTTAAGTTTTTTTTTTTTTTAACTTTATTTATGTTATGGTCAGCTCAGCCTGCCCTGGGGGTGGAGCTGGCGTAGCATGTAGTGCCAGGGATCAAACCTCGATCCCTGAGGTTGTGGAAGCTTGCCTAAGCAGGCACTTTAGACTGCTGAGCTATCTGGCTGACCCCTTGTTTTTAAGTTTTAAGACAGGTTATGTCCTTGTTAAATTGCCCAGGCTAGGGTTGAACTTGTGTTTGTGCTGCCTCAACCTCCAGAGCTGGGATTGCAGGCATCTGCCATGATGCCCACTTGATGTTAACTTATGTTTGCGACTGTATTACTTGTGGGGTTTCATTTAGATTGATTCCAGTGATGTAGGTATTGACTTTTATGATCTTGAGTTGCTGCTTTTTGTTTTTTGTTTTGTTTAGTGTTTTGCTTGTTATTTTTCTGGTCTGTATTTAATTAATTTCTGACTTAATATTAATTACTTTTTTCCTGCTTCCATTAGGTTTAGGTTGCTTTTTTTTAAATTGTACTGAAGATTGAACCCAGGGCCTTGTACGTCTTTGGCAAATGTTCTACTCCTGAGCTATATGTACTTCCGGCTCTTTTATTTCATCTAGACATTGGGTCTTGCTGAGCTGCCCAAGCTGACCACTAAGTAGCTAAGCTTACACATGTGTGCCATTGCAGATAGCTGTTTTTTCTTTCTTTCTTTTTTTTAAATAGGGGTATTTGTCCCTATATTGATGTTTACTTTTTTTTTTTTTTTTAATTGAATTACCTTCCATACAGAGCTTGGAGGACTCCTGAAGTATGTACGACCCTTCTTGAATTCCATCAGTAAGGCTAAAGCTGCCCGTCTGGTCCGATCCCTTCTTGATCTGTTTCTTGATATGGAAGCAGCTACAGGGCAGGAGGTAAGCTATGTGAATGACAGTGTATGATATGGGAAAAAGTTTGTTTCAGTGAGAGAAATGACTGCTTCTCTATGTGGACAATGTGGACTTGATAGCTGAGAGGATGTGGAGGACTTATTATGTCAGTTTCTCTTTGTTACAGGACACTTGATACTTTGGGTCTGTTCCATGCTTTGCTTTGTAAGTGGAGATTGTCAGTGGTCCCTGGAATCCTCATTACATCAGGGTCACAAACTGATTCTTGTCTTTGAGGTATTGTATTGCCACACCTTTGTAATGTTTTCTGTGCCTGTGGTACCTTTCATCTTGTGTCGAAAAGCTCTTGATGAGCACTAATTAAATCTTGTGGCATTCTTTAGCATGTGTTTTTATTGCCTACAAACCTTTATTGAGGGCTGAGCATCTGTCTGTTGTGTCTTGTGTGTGGAAGTGACCTTAGTGTTTTTGTACATGATCTTAGAAGTTCAAACTAGACCTGGAGTTATACAGAATAGCTCATCCTGAGCTTCTTCCATCCTTTGCAAAGATGTACATTTTGTGTAATTAAGAAAGATACACAGGGGGCCAGGGAGATAGCTCCTTGGCGTAAGTGCCTGCCTGACAAGTGCAAGGTTGTGAGTTGGAACCCTGGTCTCACCAAAAAAAAAAAACGAAACAAAAAGGAGACACAAAAAAATTAAAAATTCTGTAAAGGATGACAGATTAGAAAAAAAAAAAAAGATGACAGATTGAGGAGTATTTTACAGATTCTCGAATCTGTAGTAAGAATATAATTGTTGATTAGTACTTATTGAGTGCCTGCTATGTGTTAGGTAATAGTATAGGTAGTAGGAATACTGTTACAAAACCACAGTCACTAAATGGTGGTGCATGCCTGTAATCCCAGCACTCAGGAGGTTGAGGCAGGAGGATCACTCTGAGTTTAAGATTAGCCCGAACGACAAATCGACATCCTGCCTCATCCCCACTAAAAGATGTTTAGATGGCTGCTCTTTGAATCAAAGTATTAGCATTATATTTGTGAGTGAAAGAAAAAGTGATTTTTATGTGGGATATTAGTCATTTTTATTTTATTTTATTTTTTTACGGGACTGGGGTTCTAACTCATGATCTTGCATTTGCCAGGCAGGCACTTGTGCCACAGAGCTATCTCCCCGGCCCCAGTCATTTTTATTTTGTTTTTTGAGCTATATAGGCCTGCAACTCATAGTGAGCCTCTTTCCTCAGCCTCTCTTGCTGAAATCATGGGTGTGCCCCACCACACCTAGGAGGAATTCATCTTATCTAGACTTTTTTAAACATTGTACTTTGTACTCATGAAAGTGGCATCATCTTTTTTTTTTTTTAAATTTTATTTATTTATTTATTTGTTTGCTTGTTGTGTTTGTCTGTTTCTTTATTTATTCATTTTGTGGCTGGCTCAGCCTGCCCTGGTGGTGGCGCTGGCGCAGCATGTGGTGCCGGGGATCGAACTGCAGTCCCCGCAGTTGCCTGAGCCCTCCTAAGTAGGCGCTTTAGACCACTGAACCATCTCGCCGGCCCCAGTGGCATCATCTTTTGATTGAAGCAGGACACTTTAAAATAGGCAGACCAATTAATGATAGTTTGAATCTAATAAATGTTATGGAATTTTTTAGATAGAAAAATTAATTATCAAGGACTGGCCAGATAGCTCAACGGATTAAAGCCCCTGCTTAGGCAGACTCAGTGGCTGGGAGTTTGGGAGTTTGATCCCCAGGCGTGCAGTGCTGACCCTCCTCTTGGGTGTGCTGAGATGGTAATTGAGACCAGGCATGGTGGTGCATGCCTATAATCCCAGTGCTTGGGAGGCTGAATACAGGCGAATCACTTTGAGTCTGATCTGTATAGTGATACCCTATAGACCCTGTACTAAAATACATTAAAATAATAATAAGAGAAAAATTAATTAAGCTGTTTCTGTGCACCATGCAGTTTCTGGAATTTGTTCCCTTCCATAACACACTGACTTCAGTGGGTAGAGCTGACTAGCATTTGTCATGTGGCTCTGTGTCTGCTCAGGCCCTCCATCCAGTGTCTGTCCCTTGCCATTGTTCATTTTTGTACATCACATTTTTGTAGCAACCTTTCTTTTCCTACAGTAAAAGGAAGCACTCTTAGGCTTTATGTTGTTTTATCATGTGTTACTTTAGGATTAAGTAAAGGCTGTTTTTTGTTTTGTTTTTGTGGTACCAGGGATCAAACTGAGGACCTAGTGCTTGACAGGCAGGTGCTTATACCCCTAAGCTATCTCCCAGGCCAAAGGCTATTTTTTTGTTTATTTGTTTGTTTTATATTTTGGTATCAGGAATCAAATTCAGGACCTCACACTTGCCAGGCAGGCACTGTGTTGCTGAGTTAAATCCCTGCCAAGGCTGTTTTTTCTGATGATTAGTAATTTTAGCTTTTAAGAGCCAGAGGTTTACTCCACTGAATATCAGGATTTCATTGCTAATTTTTGTGAATTGTATTTTATTTGCTTTTTTTAGGGAATAAATTATAAATCATTCCATTTGTTTCATGTGCATTTCATAGTTGGCATGGCCATGGTCAACATCCAACTATTTGATAGCTCTTTCTCTTTTTGGTGTGTGGTGCTAGAGATTGAGCGCAAGACCTTACTGAGCTGCATGTCTTGTCGTCCTTTCTCCTCTTTTTAATTCCGAAACAGAGTGTCTCTAAGTTTCCTGAGTGGGACTTGAATATGTGGTTTTCCTGCCTCAGCATTCCAGATTGCTGATATTATAGTATAGGTATCTGCTCCCATACCTGGCCTTAGTGTGATTATAAGGTGGATTTTTTTTTCTTCACATTATTTCAAGTCTCCTCACATCTTCTTTCCTTAGAAATCTTGTTTACTTTATCTAAAATTCCTAATCTGTTTTATTTTCTTCCTGTTTATTGTACTTGTTCAGTATGCTTTTTTTCTTTTTGGTCTTCTTGAGACAGGGTCTCACTATGCAGTTCAGGCTGGCGTTGAGCTCACTTTTGTAGCCCAGGCTGGTCTCGAACTCACACCACTCCTCCTGCCTCAGCCTCCCAAGTGCTAGGGTTATAGGCATGCGCCACTACGTCATCAGCCAGTAGGGTCAAAGTTCCATGGTGATAGGTACTTTATTCTCTTCACTGATATACTGCTGACCCTAGGAGTAGTTTGTTTCAAAGAAATTCTGTAGCATCTGTTGAAGGAGTATATGATAGATTATGTCTTTTCATGGTAGATGTCCAGAAAATACTTTATTGAATTAATATCTAAGTTTGGGCCTGTAGAGATACCAGTCTAAGCTCCCGCCTGGCAAGCGCAAGGACCTGAGTTTGATCTCCGGTACAGCATGCCCGTACTTGCCACCGAAACTGAACATGGTGACACATACCTGTAATCCCAACTTTGAGAAGGCTGAGACAGGAGGATCACTATGACTTTTAGCTGTGTAGTGAAACCATGTATCAAATAAAGGATATATACATATATATTTTTTACTTTATATGTATATAGATATGTTACAGGGTCTCACTACACAGCTTGGACTGGTAGTCCCAGTGCTTGGGAGGTTGAAAACAGGAGGATCACTGTGAGTCTGATATGTAGTGAGACCCCGTAGACCCAGCAGACCCTATGCCAAATACATAAAAAATATTTGTTGAATAGAATTGTAAACATGGATGCTTACATTTCAACTGTTAGGTGACTCAGAGTTTTTCATTTGGGAAAATCATATGTAGTCCTCATTCTTGGTTCTTTTAAAATTCTTTGGGTGATGAGAAAGGCTAGAGAACCAAGCCATAAGTGGACCACTGTCATTGAACTCTGAGGAAGACTAGAAAGTTTAAGGGCTGAGATATAGTGGTGTAGCACTTGCCTTGCAAGCATGAGGTCCTGAGTTTGATTTTTGGTACCAAAAAAGAAAGAAAGCAGTAGCCTGCCTTCCCTCTCTTTTTTCCTTTTTAAAAGTAATAGCACAAGCTGGGTGTGGTGGAACACACCTGTAATCCCAGCACTTGGGAGGCTGAGACAGGAGGATTAATGTGAGTTCAAGACCAGCCTGAACTGCATAGCGAGACCCTGTCTCAAAAAGACAAAAAAAAAAAAAAAGTAATAGCACATTTTAAGAAACCTTAAATCAGAAATTATTTCAATAGCCGGGTGTAGTGGCTCACGCCTGTAATCCCAGCATTTGAGAGGCTGAGGCAGGAGGATCAATGTGAGTTCGAGACCAGCCTGGGCTACAAAAGTGAGCTCAAAGCCAGCCTGAACTGCATGGCGAGACCCTGTCTCAAAAAGACAAAAAAAAAAAAAAAAAAGTTAAATATCTAAGCCAGATGTGGTGAATGTCTCTAATCCCAGCACTCAGGATGCTGAGGCAGGAGGATGGTTGCGAGTTCAAGACCAGCCTGGGCTTCAAAGTGTGCTTAAGGCCAGCTTAAACTGCATAGTGAGACCATGTATCAAAGAGGCAAAATAGAATAAAACCCTCATAAATACATAATTTTGATTATATTAGGGTTTTATACTCCAGTGAGAGCCTTACTCTAGGAGCAGTGCTTTCTTATGTAGTCTTATGCATCTTATTAGCACTGTGTAACATTATTATTATTATTTTATTTATGTATTTATTTTTTGCGGGGCGGGGGTTTGAACTCACGACTTTGCACTTGCCAGGCAGGTACTTGTGCCACAGAGCTATCTCCGCATTTCCCTGGCTCTTACACTGTGTAACATTAACAAAGCACAAAACCTCTGAAACAAAATAGAGGAGCAAGTTCAATGGTCTTTAAAAATTTTACTAGGAATTGAGGTGCTAGTTGCACTATTTTCAGTCCTAGTTAACATACATTGTGTTGCTCTAGAAAATAGATATCAAGTTCACTTGTAAAACAAAAACAGAAATAAAAATAAAATTTGCTCTAGAGGAATGTCTGCCCTGACCTTAATTTAAGGTTGCTTTGAGGCAGAAATGAGAGTGAAAAAAAAAAAAAGAAATGAGGTGAGATGTGAGACGCTGGAGTTAGAATTTGATGCTTCTTCATTGGAAATTTTTAGAGCACTTATTAAAATGTAACAGTATAAAGAAGAATACCATGTTCTATTCTTTTTTGTATAATTTGAAAAACCTCCCTGGATAAAATGGTGGTGGGCATTTTGGGAAATTTTTTTTTTTAAAAAGCATAGTTGAGTTGATTTTTTTTTTTTTTTTTTTTTTTT